>MU281423.1:0-126165 GCA_022385595.1 Xylaria palmicola
ACCCAACCCAATTAGCCTTGGCAACCCATGGGGGCCCATGGGGGCCCATGGGTCCTTGGGTTCTTGGCAATGGGTTGGGCCTTGAAACCCTAGTCAAGCACTAAGTTAGATGAATGCTCTTCTGCTTACCTCGTGCTTGTCTATGAACGACATGCAATCAGTTATTGGTACAGGTATTTGCATGTAGTAATGAACGTCAAAAAGTAGTAGGCGTGTAAAGTTCCTGCTGTGGGCATAAGATGATCATTAATATTTGTACTATCTACTCGCCACAAATATAATTACATTTCACCACTTATTTTTATTTCTTCGGGGCATTATAAACATGGAGAAGGCTTGTAAGAAGATACAGTTCCACGGCAGATTCCGTGGTTCCGTCTCCGCCTGCTAGCTATGGCGGGCTAGCCTCCTACCTAGATTAGCCTAGCTGAGATAATCCCGGACTCAGCCCATCCATATCCAGCCTAGTCAAGATCCCTCTTATGGGATCTGGATTGCCAAGTCCAGAACGACACTACCTAAAATGTAAGTTCCGCGTACTAGGTATCTAAAGCAGGCAACAGGCTACAGCCATGTACTGCTATGTACTGCTATGTACTGCTATGTACTGCTATGTACACTCGGGGCAGGCAGCTTACATAGTACATACGTACATAGTACTACCAGTATGTACGGAGTATGTAGGTAGTACCAGCCTTACCACTCCATCGAGGAGGCTATGCAATATGGGGACCGGCAGGGCCGCATCTTCGGACTTCAATTTCTGTCGTGGCCCTAACACACTGGCGAAACTGCGTCCACGATAGAGCCACGAGGTGAGAAACAACAGCTTAGTCACGCATCTTGACCGACTTATTGAGGTCATTAGCTACGTAATTGTATCCGTCGTTTGATCCTGTTGTGTCTTCGGTCTCAATCCGATAAGATCCAGGTACCTACTACGGACAGGTACGGTAAGGTCGAATAAAGGTCTTGGTACAGTTCTAACTATAAACGGCTAGTTAGATGGGACTTTCGGTAATCCAGTAATTGAAATTGACCGGTAGGTGCCTAACTAGGCAATTTATCTAGCATCCAACCCCGCATCCCGCCTTGAATGAAGGGTCTGTCTCAATTACTTAAGTAGAGTACTTACCTAACTAGCCTAATACCTAAGCTAGGTACCTACAGCTACACAATCCACATTGCGCTGAGTGAGATCAGCATGTCCATCGAGGGCACAGAACCTATTCCATATCAACGGTTGTTTCATCATCGTCGTCGTCGTCAATCGAGAGAACAGTTAACTAATCGAGCGTGTCTGTGTCGAGTTTATTAGCATAGCGAGTCAGAGCGGCATGTCGCTCCGCCAAGCAGAACCCGTCCAAGCCTGGCCTCCCCGTGAGTTTGGTGGGTAGCAACTTAGCCTCCTCACACTAAAGTCTAAGGAGCAGGAGTAAGATCGAATTACGCACCCTTTGATCTTGCATTGATACTAAACTGCCATAGAGGTCAAAATATTTGTCAGAGGCTATAAATAAGACACCTATGATGTGATTTCTCGACGATGGAAGGAAAGGAAGTTTACTAGTCCGCTGTAAACGAATATGGACCTGTCTTATCCGGGCTTCTATTTAGCCAGTATAAAAGCCAGCCGCCAGCCTGCCCCTATTAGCAATCGTTATATTGCTAGGCGTCGGCAGCCATCATCTCATCCTCTCTCAGCACCACTGCTCAGGAGTAGCACCTGTTCTTCTACAGAGCAGCAATAACCGGTAGGTCCTTTTGGCCGTTGCTCTCCACGCGTGCATGATGACTTAGCATCTCTGCAGGAAATAAGAGGTTCCTATTGAGCTACCCGGCCATGGAATCGGCAAGGATTGGAGGCATCGCGATGGGTGTCCCTGCCTCCGAGGGCCTCAAGTCCTCGAACAATCCTTTGAGGACGGAGCAAGAGGTCACAGAGATTTCTCGTCTCATCCTGGAGATATTCTTCGATCATGCTCTCAACAAAATCGATCACTCAGAGGCTGGGTTTGAGCGGGGTGCGCAGAACTTCGTGCCAGTCGTGAGCCGGTTCGTCGCCACCGGGAAAAGGGTAGAGGCGTGTCTACCTGCCTTCCCGTTCAAGTCTGCAAACAAGGTCTACAAAGTACTGGGAAAACTTCCTGATAGAGCCGAAGAGTTAGCACTTGATCGGCTGAATACTATGTGCAAACGCATACAAAAGATTTACCCCCCCGGTGCTCAAGTCACCATCATTTCGGATGGTATTACATACAATGGTACGCTCAATCTGACCAGACTTGCCCCAACTATCTCAATCCTTACGCTTCAAGTAACTAACTGAACTGTGTTACCTCGCCTCATCAGATTTGCTATGCATATCTGATCAGGACACATGGGCTTACGGAGAGGCTCTACGTGAGATGGCAGTAGAAAAGAAGTTTGATTTTATCAGCTTTTCCAGAATGAGGGACCTTCTCGACTTTCCTTTGCCCGAAAAGATGAGAGAGATCATTTATGTTGCTAATTGTGGCAATTTCCGCCGCATGCTTCTAAATCGACATGGCAACCCGGACCTCGACATCGACCATGAGATTGCCACAAATCCTGACACGAAATTGACCTACCTTGGGTACAAGAGATTTTTAGAGTCCGACTTGATGTACATCTTTCCCCAAGGTGCCAATAGAAGTAGCAACTCTTACAAGAGGGATTGCAAGTATCTTGCCAAGCAAATGCTGATCCGGGGATATGTGAGTTGATGCTGATGGACTCCGGGTACACATCTGTTCTCTAACTAATTGGTTATCCGCAGGCTTTCGCGGGGGCCGTCAAAAACGCCTTCCCTGACCACTTACGACTCTCCATCCATGAGTCCATTGGCGCCGTGGCCAAAATATCGATATCCTTACTCAACACGAAAACCGGGTTCACGACTCCGTGGCATTGCAGCGTGGCACAGCTCGCCGATGGGGAATGGATCAGTGCCCCCATGGGCGAGTTTGTGAAAGATCCCAGGTTCGAACTGGTGCACGTGGATGGCACCCCCAGTCACTTCATAGAAAGGCCGGACGGGAGCGATAGCATAGGTGTCACCGAGTCACTAACAAGAAGCAAAGCGATCTCCATGAACGATTATCTTAGCAGAGCGTCTACCCCCTCCACGACTTCTTCCGGTCCGACTTCATCCAACACTGGCTCACCAAAGATGCAGTCGTCCCCAAGCATCACCTCGAGCAGCCTAGGGAGTGTTGGGGAAGAGAAGATCAGCAGTGTGTCCTTGTCGGCAGAGGCTGATCGGAGTGGCCCGATACCATATGGTCGAAGACTCCTGCCTCAGATAATGGACAGTCTAGCGGCCGCGGAACCCTCGCGCACCGTGTTCTCACTAGCAAAGAGCTCCGGGGATACGCTCAGTTTCTCGCACATTTCCGCTCGCGCCTTTACCCAGGCCATCAATAAGACTGCTTGGTGGCTTCGGAGTAAGGCGGGCAAACCCGACTCGATCCAGCCTATGGGCTACATCGGACCTCGTAAGTTGCCAGACAGAGTCAGGAATTGGACGAATAGGGGCTAATATACGAATCTATCTAGACGATCTGCGACATGTTCTGCTGACCTATGCGTGTGTCAAGGCTGGCTATGCTGTAAGTTACTGGCTTGATAACTCTCCACCCCTTTTGAATTTCTTCGAGTGTCTTACACAGTTTCTCCTGATCAGGCCTTGTTCTTGTCGCCCAAGAATAACGTAGAAGGGACGTTAGCAGTCCTCGAGGCGACGAAGTGTAATGTCTGGGTCAGTGCAGGCGAAGTACCTCCTATCCCTGTTGTCAGTGAGGTATTGCAGAAACGCCCCATGAAGGTTTTGAAGCTCCCCACACTCGATTATCTCCTCGATGCTGCGACCATCAAGCCATTCCCATATACCAAGACTTTCGACGAGGCTATCAACGACCCATTCTGCTTCCTACATACTTCCGGCACCACTGGAGTCCCCAAGCCTATCCCCTGGTCTCACGGACTGATCGGAACAATGGATGCTGTGCGATTATTGCCACCCGTTGAGGGTGACAGTGGCCTACTCCCATGGACTACTGACTGGAAGGCGGGCGACAGAATATACTCATCGTTTCCCATGAGCCACGTACGTAATCCCAATTACCGAAGAAGCGGGAATACATTTTTACTGACAATAACACCCACTAGGGTGCTGGTATCATCATGGATATCCTTATGCCTGCCCTCTTCAACCTGCACTGCGTCCTAGGGCCGGTCAATGCGATCCCTAACATCAATCTTATAGAAGTTCTGGCTGAGACTGCCAAAATTGATATCTGGAGCATGGTGCCATCACTCGTCGACGAGTTAGGCGAGACGCCTGACGTGTTGGCGAAGCTACGGTCGTCCAAGTTTATTTGCGCATCGGGCGGGCCCGCCAGTCCCGTGAGTGCTGGCAAGGTCAATGAGGTCATACGGGTATTGAACTTGACGGGCACCACAGAAGGCCTTTTTATAGGAAACCTCGTACCACCGAGGGAGGACTGGTTTTGGTTCTGTTTTCACCCCTCGTCCGGTTTCGAGTTCAAGCAACTCGACGAGGACACGTACGAACATTGGGTGCATCGGAACGGCCAGTGGCCTCTATTTCAAGGCAGTAAGCTGATTCCGAAAACTCTAAGGGGACATACAAAGAGTCCCCTAAGCTTAGAGGGGTATTTACTGATACCGGCAAAACATAGTCTTCCATACCTTCCCGGACAAACAGTCAATCAATTTCAAGGACCTATACATGAGGCATCCCACTAAACCAAACCTATGGGCTTTCAAGGGACGAAGCGATGATCTCGTCGTGCTGTCCAATGGATACAAGATAACTCCGCTAGAGACGGAAGCCTACATAACGACGCACCCTGCCGTCGAAGGTTGCCTGGTATTCGGGACCGGAAAGCCCCAGGCAGGTCTGCTAATTGAACTAAAGGATACCGCAAACAAGTCAGAGGAGGTCCTCGAGAGCATATGGAAGACAGTCGCAGAGGCCAACTCCATGTCTCGGCATAAGAATCAGCTGTCGAAGAACTTTATCGCATTCGCTGAACCCGACAAGCCCTTCTTCCGCACTGATAAACGAACGGTTAAGCGAGCAGCAACTCTGGCACTTTACGCCGACTTCATCGGGCGCTTTTACGGCTCACGCAGTGACCACGGCCCTGTAACCAGCGCGGTCGCCCTCGACACGAGCTCCATCGAGTCGGTGCAGAACAGTATCCGCGAGTTGCTTCGGCCCTCTCTTCACGGAGCTGAGGGGGATATTGATCCGGACACGGACCTCTTTCAGCTCGGGCTGGACTCGCTTGGCGTCATGTCGGCTGTCAAGGCGATCCGGGACGTGACGGGACTGGGCGACCAGATTGCTGGTCGGCATGTCTATGCTAATCCCACGATTTCCAAGCTCGCTGCTACCATAGCACGAATGACTGCCAAGGCGAAGCAAAGAAACGGCGCCGCCTCGCCCAACGACCCCGTCGACGACGACGCGGCGAAGATGAAGCGCGCGATTTCAGAGCACAGGGCGCGGCAGTCCTTCCGACTGAATGCATTCGATTACGTGCACCAGAAAAACGGCCTAGGCCTGGTCTTTTACATGCCATTACGCGAAGGGGTAAGCTTCCAGGAGATATTTTCCGCTTTGCAGGCTGGTCTCAACCGCACGCTCGATCTGATCCCGGCTCTCGGGGGCAAGATCATGGAATGCTCGGAGCAGGAGGTCGGCTACACCAAAGGCGACCTCTGCGTGTCCGTCCCGCCCCTTTCCAAGGCAGCTTCTGTCCGTGACCGCCTGCTGTACAATGATCTCTCCAACGTCCTCCCGTCGTTCGCCGAGCTGCGCGATGCGGGGTTCCCGCCCTCCGCCGTCCAGGACAGTCTCCTCATACCAGTCGACCCCTTCCCCCAGCTGCCCGCGGATATTCTCGTCGCGCAAGCCAACTTTGTCGCAGGTGGCTGCCTCATCGCCGTGGAGTTCAACCATGGCTGCCTCGATGCCACCGGGGCTTTGATCGCCCTGAAGGCCTGGGCGGAGAACTGCCGGTATCTGCAGGGTGACGAGTCGGCCACGTGCGACTGGTTTGATCCGGAGAGCTTCAATCATAGCTTGCCCGAGATCATTCACGAACAAGAGGGTTGGGGCCGGCCGCGGCACGAAATTGACCCCGGGACATGGGGTTATCTCCCGTTCTTCCCCCCCGACGATGAGAATTCGACCTCGTCGGAGAAGACGCCGGCGGAGGCTTCGAAAGGATGGGTTCTCCCGCCTCGGCCGGCCTTCCCTCTACATCCAGTCTGGCCTCTACCTCCCGCAGAAAGACCCTTGAAGACGACGTTATTCCGGGTCTCGGCAGAAAAGCTGGAAGAGCTGAAGAACAACGTCACAGCGGACCCGGAAACCAAGGGCTTCGTCCCCTCCCTCAGCGACGTCGTCCAGGCCTTCTTCTGGCGCGCCGCTCTCCGCGCCCGCTACCGCGTGGCCACGGAGATCCGCAAGCAGACGTTCGGGCCGGACGACCTGTCCATCCTCGAGCTGCCCACGGACGGCCGTCCGTTCTTCAGCGAGCGCCTCCCGGCGACCTACATGGGCAGCCTCATGCTCCAGAGCCGGCCCAGCATGCCGGTCGCGACGCTCTGCTCGCCCGCGACGAGCGTCGGGTCGGTGGCGCGCGTGCTGCGCCAGGCCAGCGCGCGCATCAGCCCGTCGCTCGTGCACGACGCCCTCACCGTCCTGCAGTCGCTGCCGGACCACGGCCGGTTCTCGACGGCGCACATGGGCCTCGAGCACATGCACGCGCTGCTGTCCAACATGATGATGGCCTCGACCGGCGACATCCGCTTCGGCGACGACTTCTTCGCCAACGGTGGGGCGGCCGAGACGATGCGGCCCCAGATCGAGCGCCACCACGGCCGCTTCCGGCTCCTCGTCATCTTCCCCATGACCGGGGACGGCGCCGTGGAGCTCGTCCTGGGCACGCACCCGGAGGAGCTGGCGATGCTGAGGACGGACGGGGAGTTCACCAGGTACGCAGAGTTTGTAGGAGGGGGGGGCATCTAAAATGTTGGGACGACACGACGTTTCGGAGATTGATGAAGCTTTAACTACTGTTCGGGCTTCAAAAAAAAAAAAGCTCGATTATTTACGATGTAATGATTTTTCTCGTGTATATATATATATTCTCTTGAAAAAAATGGTACTATAGATGGAGCACTAGCTGTCAAGTTGAGTGAGCTGTGACATACCTAGTGTAGAGAAGTCGAGTCGTGAGATGATTACTCGGTCAGCGTTAGAGACTGACTGATGTCAGGACAGCACTGCTTAAAGTCATTACTGGCATTCAGCTTTCGCAAGCGCCGGTCGGGGCAGGTCAGCTTTTATTCGAGGTGCATATTGTCTTCCCATCTACCTAAGTAGCTAAGTAGACAGCCAAATTACTCCTGAAACCGCCTATCAATGTCCCACCTGAGCCTGGTGCACCGGGCCGTAACGATTACCCTGTGGCTTGGCAGCATCAATTACGGCCCTTATATCCTTCTTCTCGCCCTCACTCAATTCGATGTCCCTTGAAGCCCAATTCTCCTCAAGCCTGTGGACCTTGGTGGTGCCCGGGATCGGGATCATGCCCTGCGCGGCAACCCAGGCGAGTGCAATCTGTGATGTTTTGCATCCCTTTCGCGCGGCCAGCTTCTTGAACTCATCGACGATGGCCCGATTCTTGTAGAAGTTCTCGCCCTGGAACTTGGGAACTAATTGCAAGAGTGTAAGCATAGGGCGCTCTGACTCTTAGCAGGGCCGGAAGATTAAGGAGTCTTACCTGTTCGACGGAAATCATCAGGGGCGAAGTCGTCAGGGCTCTTGTATTGGAAATCATCGACAAGCCACCCATGACCTAACGGGCTGTAAGCTACGTAGGCTACGCCCAGTTCTCGTGCTGCGTCTATCAGGCCATCCGTCTCGTGCAGCGTCTCAAATGCAGAGTACTCGGCTTGGAGTGCGTCTATCTTGGCAACTAGAAGATGTCTTAGTATCAGGCCACTCAGCGCGCAAACTCCACTAACTTGAGTTTGCTCGGCGCAGAGTTGCGGCCGAGCATTCGGAGAGACCGATGTATTTAGTCTTGCCAGCCTTTCGAAGTCCATCAAGTGCCGGGATGGACTCTTCTAGCGGTGTATCTATGTTCGCAAGATCAGTTTAAGATCACAAATTCTATACCCCGAACGGGTGACATACTCGGATCAATGCGGTGAAGATAATACAAGTCCGGGGTAAAGCCCAGTCGCTCAATGGTTCCTTCAATGTACTTTTCAATATGAGCTGCGGAATTTGTGATACCGCCATTGCCAAAGATGTCTATCCCGCACTTCGAGGCCACCTACAGCCAGATTGACTTGTCAGAATTGCCCTTTAGAGACGAGGTCGGGGAACTCACGAAGACCTTATCGCGCACATTGTGCTTTCTGATGAAGTCCCCCAGGAGTTTCTCATTGACGCCAGCATGATACACAACCTTTATACGCACGGTTAGTTTACCTATCTTGCACTATGCCCGGAAGGGCTTGACCTACCGCCGTATCCCAGAAGGTACATCCCAACTCAATGGCCTTCAGCAAAACGGGCTCGGCTTCCTCGAGACTGAGGTTGCTTCCAAGGCCATGACTCATGCCCATTGCCCCGAATCCGGGGGATGGGACCTCGATGTCGGCTAGGGAAAATGTGTGCGCCATTGTGTTTTACGATGAAACAGGAGCTAGGTGTTTGGGATAAGGATGGAGTGAGTATAGACTGAGAAACCCCGCCGACGTTCAAGTATGTTGGCTGCAACTTATATACTAAGAACCCTCGGACTTAAGTAGAGTGTGTAGCACCGCCAAACACCGGTGGCTAGGATAATAAGGGTTACAGTGATGGGTCCAGCAAAGTTAATTCCCACATATCAGAATCGAGCACATTCGTTGATTCGCTCTTCGCTCTTCGACCGGGATAGTAAATCCGAAGCTGTGGAGGGGATGAAGGACACTTTGACTTATAGCCGACTGTCAAGCCGACGACTATACTTGCCTATCTAGAAGTATGCAGTAGCATCTTGGCGGCGTTAGACTAAGCTAAGTCCGAACGCAACGACACAATCGAGAAATCGTTCGGTATACGTATGATGATGCTAAGACTTAGTTAGATAGGCATTAAGCTAGCTATTTTTTAGGATAGGTAACCCAGCTATGTTATGTGGATCGAGAATAATTCGAGTGTCGACATGTGAGTATGACGTTATATTTCGCTTTACACTTATCAACCTAGCGAACCGGACCCCTCTACCGGTACCTACCTATTGGTTCACAGCCGGGTAATATGCCCCAGCTCTGATTGAATGTGACGGTCGTCGGGTTTTAGTAATCCGCGGTCGCAGTAACTAGTTGAACAGCCTGTATTGAGACTGATGTTCTTAGTCTGGCGCTAGCATCTCTGGCGTCTCCTCCTTCACAGACCCCAAGTGGGCTTTTGGGGGAAGTTTTTGAGAAAAAAAAAGTCAAAAATACAATCGGATGTATTCCGATAGATCTTATATTATGCGGTGAGTGTGGATCGAACACACGGCCTTCAGATTAATGAATGAAGTAGACTTCAGTCTGACGCTCTCCCAGCTGAGCTATCCCCGCTGATGAAGAACGGCGTTTCTAATGGAGTTTATAGAGTGGCACTGGGACTCTCCCATGATGTATGAAACTTACCAAGTTAACTATCCTTGTTAGAATCCTGTCTCCCGTCCTCCGCAAGCATCAGTAGTTTTAACTAAGGCAGCTAGTTTAGTAGCCCAGACCACAACATCATTGCAGAAATGTGTTTGGACATATGTCTTATAATAGCATAGCCAGATCTTATACCTTGAAGCTTAGTCGTCTACTATATCATATTAGTTGTCTTCGAATTTTGAATTGATTAATACGTCGGAGTGATATGATAGTATCATGATGATACATTTCAACTATTCCATGCATTATCAAAAGGAAACTCGCCTCAAAAAATAATACGATACGCGATGACTATAGGTAGAGCCTTCGAGAGTGCAATTTAGACCCTTTTTTGCAACATTGTGCAGGTTAGCCCTTTGTTATCGCACAAAGCCCGCTCGAGCTACACTGAAAAAAAGGGTCCCTTTAGTCTTTACAGGAGAATAATGAGTCACATTGTTATATTATGCTATCCAGTCGAACAAAGAACTTGGTCAATACCAGCGGTCGCCTAGGAAACTAGAGTTCTTGATTTAAACTTTCGATCTGCGTCCTTCTGCATCAAAGAGTCCTAGCCTAGGTGACTGGTTGTGATTGATATCTTGGCCAGTTTGAATCAGTCTACTGACTCTTCGTAGAAAATCCTACTCTTAGTTGCCAATAATATCCTCCGATGATACGACTGTTGCTTTGGGCGGTAGACGCTGCTCAATCGGCTAGGAGCAAAGATAGAGCAATGAAATATGTCAAGGGGCCGCGTAATTGTTAGATAATACAAAGCCATTCTACCGGGTGGCCCCTGAAAGGCCTTGTTTACAAACCTTATTCTATTTCGTTGTCCGTTCTACCGATCAATGCACCTACATAGCGCCTTCTATATATACATAATGGGTCACGGTTGCTGCGGAAATCGAACTCTAACCTTACGCGTACCGGAATTTGATCTTGATACGAAGGGGGGAAGGGAATTAACACGTCCTTCTCGTTCCCCTCTGTTTTACAACAACCAATTTACAATATCGACACTAACAACAACACCACCATTGATTATCCGCTTTATATTTCACAGCATTTGACTACAGTTCTACTAATACCGCGTGCTCATATAGAACTTATCTATTATTTTATTGCAAGTTGTTTCCACTCCCAGTTTTGTTTAACATCACCATCACACCAACCACTACCACAGACCAGCACATGACACAAAAATGGCCATCGAAACACCACTCCATTTCCAGCTGCTCTGCAACAACGTTAAACGCGATGTTGCAAACGCCCTCGTCATTCAGCAGTTCAACCCCTATCACATCGCCCGGTGTACCCTCGGCGACCGAAGCCTGAGAGACGATTTCCACCTCCTTCAAAACCTATACACAAGGGCCCTGGGCATGCCGCTTGAGAGTCTCAGGGAGTGCATGGATTTTGTGACCATAGAGGAGATGAGAGGATTTGGCGTGGAACCAATCACGAGATGTCCCGAGAGCGAAAACCACGGCAACCATGGTAACTCCATGTTAGGGGCCCCGAGGCAGCCGGCACTTGAACACTGGGATAGAGCCCTCGATGAAATTACACAAGGTATGGCCAACACGAACTTGGCAGAACTCGAGACAAATCTAGCTCACCATGTGCCAGAATACCTTGCTCCCAGGAGCGTTAATAACAACGACAATCATGATGGCGATTCCATGCCACATATCAATGAAGAGGGCCCGAGCCAGCCCATATATGAAGATTTGGATAAAGCCATTGCTGAAATTACAGAAGGTATGGCCAACACGAGCTTAGCAGAAACTGAGACGAATCCATCTCACCATGTGCCAGAATCCCTTACTCACGGAAGCACAGGCTCTGCCGACACGCGAGACCAAGACTCAGTCACCTCGGGTTTCTACGATGACGCCGGATTCTACGTAGCCATGGATATTGACGACACGACGGAGCCCACCAGCGGCCAAGAAACGCCGAGAATCGACGATGGCGATGACGAGATGGTGGATCTCGGGAGCCAGGAAACCCGGGAAGACGACGACGACGAGGAAATGACGGACCTCACCGACGAATTGGTGTCTCACGCAAATGCCGGGTCTCAACCACTATCGTGGGCGGACGAAGTAGACGCAGCTATCAAGGCGGGTGAGCTGCCAGCTATGAGCCAGGTGTCTTACGCGGATGCCCCTTCTCAACCGCTCTCGTGGGCGGATGAAGTAGACGCGGCCATCCAGGCGGGGGAGCTGCCATCCATGAGCCAAATACCATCGAATAGCTCATCCACCACCTCTATCGAAACCAGCCCGTCAAGGTCGTGGGGCGAAACCAGCTTCTTCGATACAGACCTAGCTCTACGGGTGCATGAGCTCTCCTTGGAACAACAACATGAAGACCCGAGGACCCAACCCCTCTCCGAGGCGCTCCGCATCCTCGTCGCGGCCGTCGGGGGCAACCCAGACACGACGGCGCCGGCGAGACCGGTGTCGATGACAGACGACGAATTTACGGTGAGCGGGCTGGGCTGGGTCGGGTACGCACACGACGCCAACGACGCGGGGGACAACGGCGTCACGCCGCGGGAGGCCGAGCGCCTCGACGGATGGGACGCGGCGCACTGTTGGTTCTACTGGCAGACGGAGGGGCTGTTCCTCGCCCGGCTGACCCAGGTGGTCTACAAGGAGAGGTTCGAACTCGCGAGGAGGCTCTATTGGGCGGGCGCCAAGGAGGCGCCCAGATCGGCGTACCCACGTGTTGAGCGCCGGGTGGGCGAGAAACTGCCCGGGAGTTCGCTTAGGCGGGAGGTGAAGAGGGAATGAAGGTTCTTGGTTCTGGCTCGGGGTTCTTTGGGGTATTTTAGGGCTTGGGAAACTTTGGGACTTTGGCATTTGAAATTTTGGGATACCCCCTGGAGGGTTGGAATATTGGAAGATTTATCAAGTATATGAAAGGTGTCACGCGGTGGTCGAGTTCGCAGATGATTAACTGGGCGGCATATCATCACCCCACCGGGATGACAAAAGTTCGACCATTACAACCACGATCATCACAATTAGGAAAAGCATCGAAGACAGCGACGTGATTACAATTAATTTGATTTCCAACACTTCGTTCCTATATTTATCCTTTCCCGTGACCCTGTCCCGCGCCCGTCGCCCATATCATATTCAAACAAGTAGGTACAATCAAGACGTAAAAGACGTAGAGAGGAAGTTTACATCTGGGTGACGGCCCAGCTCTTGTCGGGCGTGACGGCCTTGCCGCCGGCCAGCTCGGCATCGGTGTAGGCGGGCCAGGCAATGCGGCGGTTGTCGTTGTTGAAGACGGCCATTGTGGTGAAGCCCGGGCCAAACTGGCCGCTCCAGCCAGCGGTGACGCTGAAGGGCCCGCAGGTCTTGGTGCTGCTGGTGTCGCTGTGGCTGGCGGGCGAGCCGGTGATGGCAAAGCTGCACGGGGTGACGGCGGCACCGGTGTTGGTGTTGATGCCGAAGGACCAGGTGCAGCTGGTGTCGGCGGCGTTGCAGACGCGCTTTAGGCTCGTCATCGTCCAGTTGGGGATGGCGGCCGGGGCGGCGAAGACGGTGCTGGCCGAGAGGATGGCGGCGATGGCGGCGGTGGTGAACTGCATTTTGATAGATGGTGTTTTGCGTATATGGATATATGGATAGACAGAGATTCTTGTGTGAAGTATCCGCAAGTGAGGAGATAGGGAAGCAAGCTTTGACGTGAGTGCTGAGGATCTGAGTGATGCTGAGATGAGAGCCGTGAGAATGACTCGACCTCTCATGGCTTATATATCAATTCAGGCCATCGTGAATTTCTTGTCACCGACCCCCTGAGCGCAGTGAGATGTGATCCCCCGCCCTGCAGAGCATCTCGACAAGCGTGCTATGCAAACCCTTGCCGTGCCACTGGGAAGTCTTAGGCGTAGTCTCTGCTTACCTCGTGATGTCTAATTACGATGGCGATACTGACATACGAGGTCTTTCATTCCACCAGGGCCTCGTGCTGACGCGGGCTTGTCGATTGTGGGGACAGGCTCAATACTTTTCCGCACATACCAGCTCGTATTCCTGGGGAGCCGTGGAAGTACCGGTAGTTTGCCAAGCCGCGCGACCCGGCAGACAACGCGATGTCTCGCTACGCGCAGCGCATCGTGGCGCCTAGAACCCCGAGACTTCGTCTGGGGCAGCATGATGGCTCTCCCACTAATGTGAGTGCCGCATGGCTACAGCTACGAGAGTGTTGCGGTTAGCGCCCTATTGCTAAGCGGACTGAGCTCGCGAGTGATCAATCACCAGCGTACTGCCATACGATGGCCGGCTCCGTTACGCTGCGTATACCTACACCGGTCTTTCAGCTCAACGTAAGGACTATACCGTAATTAGATCGCTTCGTATTCTCTACCAGCCATTTCCCCGCAGCGTCAAGAATGGGACGATGTCTTGAAGGTTGACTTAGCATCAACGTAGTATTTGTTATTGATGGGAATTCTCGCAATTGGCCAGGGAGTGAACGTCCGAAAGCGGTTGATCCCTTGATCTCCGTAGCTCTATCCGACGTCATTATCCGACATTACTCTCCCTACGATGCCCGACGGGTGTCGATCAGTTCAAGCGCGAGAAGTGATCCCTCGATGGGTTGCAATACATAAACAGAGCTCTTTTATTTCATTGGCAAATTCAAGGGGTACGGAGTTTACTTAGGTAACGTGAGAATTAATCAAATGTTCTAATCCACCCTTGCAATCTTGCAACCGCGAAAGCAGCGGGGGGCGGATATCGCAGGTGACACACATGTGTCTCTCTCAGCTACCTAGTCTGTTCCTAGCCCTTCATCATGTGCTTACGGTCCCAGAGCCAGAAACCAAGAACCGTAACGAGCGAGACCACCTCCCACTCGTCACCGAACGAAGTGATGTAATTGAGTGCCATGCATCGCGGGTACGAGAGATGAGATCGAGCGGCCAAGGCGACAACCTGCATCCGATCACTCGTCCTTGGCCCGTCGTGAGACGAGAAGGAGTGAGTGCCCTCCGTCAGTCGGACCAGCTTGTATCCATTGCGAGACAGTCCCAGGTCCTTGATCATCACGTTCTTGCTGCGTCTCCATCCGAACGTCTCCTCCCTGCCGCCAATCGTCATCGTAAAGACGTACTTGTTCTTCCTGCCATCTCGTTTGCGGCAAACCTTGACCCGTCCGTGCGAGGTCGCCCCGGTAGACAGGCAGGGTATCTCGACCCACGCCTCGCGAAGGGTTGTGGCTTTGTACGTCGCCCAAACCGGCGAAGACTTGGCTGGCCCCTTGTGGAGAAGCAGTCTTGGGAGTAGCGGGCGGTGTTTTCGATGCTGGATGCAATAGAGTCGCGTATGTTTATCGGGCCCGACGAACGCTGTGGCCGGAAGGCTCTTGCACGCTACGACTACGCCTGTGTCGCTGATGGCGGAAACCTTTGTGTTCGCTCCGGAGGCAGTCGTTGGCCATTCGAGTCGAGACGGGTCTCGGTGCGAAGAGTTCCGGCGGAGTAAAGTGTTGACAGAATTGCTGGATAGAGATACCATGATACAAGAGGCCCTTGTGTGTATCAATTATAGAGATGCTGACTTTGAAAAGGGAATACCACGATAGGTAGGAAGAATGAATAGCTACAATACAATAGGTCCCAGCCTACAAGCTGGGTGGCAAGACCATCATACCGCAACGCCCCATGATGAAGATACTCATCTATTGCAAGTGCCCAACCTGTGAATAGGACGATACCAAGGAAGTGACAGCAGGGTACATGTTCGGGATGTAGTTCCTGCCTCTGCTCGAAGCCCTGGTGAGATTAGGGGCTTCTTCGTCGAGTAAACACATCAAAGTTACGGTGCGTGACTGTGTCAAGATGATCACATCGACAACAGACGGCCATCTGAAGCCTTCTATCTCTGGTGAAGGTAAGTCTGGCCAGCCTCAAGCACATTTCAACGGTGCAGCACCCAACACGAAGAATAGACGTCAACTATCAAAGCAGCCAGTTCCAAACAAGCCGACGCCCCACGAGAACCCCCCAATGAACCGAAGGTGCTAGTTGCCAAAGGCCCAAGCTACTTAGTAGCTAACTATTCCGAAGGAGCGAGAATATGCTACCGACAGCCCTCATCGCGAGACAGCAAGACACGACAAACCGCCAACATCTTTCGTGAACATTACCCACATGCACCCCGACAAAGAGTAAACTGAGTGTTCTGTCTCGCCGCCCATTTCCTCATGCTAGCTTACTACTATCAATGGATGGGCTGTCTGAGACCACGAGAGGTTTGCGGTTCCTGCCATGTTCTGCATCATGCAGGTTCCCTTCGCCAGAACACGGAGGGGGAGCGTTACCGCCTATCTGCCTTTCGCAAACGGAGGAAAAAAAAAAAAGAGAGCCTACATAATGAATGGCACTTCAACGCCTAGCCTGGCTACTTTACCTATGCATTGACCTCTTCCTCCTCCTCCACGGCATAATTCGCTTTCTCCGTCTCATTAGATTTCATAGGCCCGCCTCGATCGACCAACTTGCGTTAGCTATCCCAGATGCCGCCGCCGCCGTCCTCGTCTTCGAACTCGCACAGAACCTATTCCAGCGCGGGAGATGGCGCAATCCCGAGGTCGAGGCACGTCCCCGTCACCATTGACTACTCGGACGAGCGCACGCTCATAGTGATCCGGCCCCCTCGTCCGCAGTCCTATTCGAGCTCGGCCACGCAAACGTCGCCCCCGTCGCCGCCGCCGCCGCCACCACAACCACCATCAGTACCAGTGATTGGGCCCAATCCCCCGGATGACGGGGGCCGCGGCAGGAGTCGCGGCGGCCGGATGCTAATGGCCGCAGCCACCGGCTTGTATGGTAGCAGCGCTTCCCCCAGGCACAATTTTCCCGAGCTCCCGTCCAGCACCGGATCTGAACACGGCACAAGCCGTTTACAGGCACAGCTGCATGTAGGCTTGCACTTCTCCGCCGGATGTCGATCCTCCCACTCCCACCAGGCCACAAAGACGACCAAGATGGGAGGACCGATCAACGTATGGCCTGCGGAGATAGAGGCGCCCAGCTTGGCTCTTGTGCATCTTGCACAGCGGCCGCCCCTATTCTTGCACGATGCAGCCGGGCTGGGGGCTCCTCAGCCGGGTCGCCCGGGCAACGGGATGTCATCCCACACCCAATCGAAGCAAGCCTTCCCTAAGCCGGTCCCGGCGCATGCACAGTCCGGTCCGCCTGGAGTGACGACGTCCGGTGGCAACACGCGGCCCTGTGGCTGCCCTCAGGGCGGCCCGACGCGCGCCGAAGACGAGCAGCGCAGCACCATCCCCGTCGTGCCACCGGGTCGTTCCACCGACGCCGTGGGCAGGTGCCAATGCCCCGCATATCAAGGCTCGGGGCACAGTGCCCAACGTCGGGTCACTCCCCCGCACTACTCCGAGGCGAACATGAGAGGGGGCTACGGGTGCAGCAGATGTCTGGATGCGGGGAGCAGCTCATCCGGAAGCCGTGGCCGGCGGAGCGAAGCGGGCAGCCGCCTGGGGCGGCGCAGCAGCAGCCCGGACGACGCCGCCCTGCCGGCGCTGCTGGAGTGCTTCTTCTCCCTCTCGTGCTGGTTGACTTGGAGAGGCAGAAGCAGGAGCAGTCAGTATTACGAGGAGAGGTCGCGGTATACGTTTCGTAGCAAGCGGACCCGACGTCATTGATCTGATATAAGGTTCGAAGGTAGGTAATCAAAGGGGTAACTAGAACACGGCGAGTTTAGCGAGTTTAGTTAACATAGAGTCGAGATAGTTATAAAATAATCGATTTAGACATTGGCTTCTTGCTCTTCTCATGACTTGGGCTCTTTTTTCCTTTTAGTTCTTTATGTTTCTCAACTTCTCATAGGTCTATGCAAACGGGTATCTTCATTACTCCTATCAATGTCTAATGTACACCCCCGAACTCCCCTAGTTTATTGTACATGATTCCTGTTGGAAGCGACTGTTAAGGTGTCGGGAAACACAACCCTGAATAAAAATACGGCGAATGGCGAATGGGCCGCTGTAGCCCCCTAGAGCCTCTGAAACACGTATCGGAAAATCTCTCGGCTTTTATACAGATTCAACACGCGGAGCCTCTCATTGACAAGATGGGCCGAGTCCGACGCCTGCCCGCACGGCAGGTGTGCGGCCGGGGCATTGAATTCCTTTTCGAGAAATCGGATGGCGGGAATAGAACCACCTTCTCTAATGTAAAGAGGCCGACCGAGCTTAGCGCAGCTCCCGTTTGCTTGGACCCCATTTGATGTAGTTCCGTTTGTAGTTCCGTTTGTATCGGCTGTCGGGGTAGAGGTATGGAGGCTGGACCTCCTGGCAAAGAGGGGATCCCACGCTTTCAATAACGCCTCCTCCATGGTGCGGAAAATGTAGCTGCCGGGGTCGCCTAGCCATGGCTCGGCCTGCTCGTCTATCTCAATGGTAAGTTTATTGTCGGAATCGAGGTTTTCGAACTCCCGCTTCAAGAACGAGGTAAGAGAGCCAGTAACTTCTTCCACCTTTTGACCCGGAACCAGCCTCACGCTGATCTTAGCACTCGCATGACTGCTGATGAGGCTTCCCTCTGGGCCTGATACTTTCACCTTGTGGTGTGTCAGGTTCGGCTCTCGCCACCGGGCTAGCAGATTGGCTTTGAGAGTTTTCGCGGACACTCCATCCCTTCCTTTGCCCTGTGCCATAAGCACCGATAGGATATCGTCGTAGCGAGCCTCCTCTTCGGCGGTCAAAGGCAGGATCCCGTCATAGAATCCGGGGAGCGTCACACGGTTCTTGGGACCCTTCAGCTTGGCAAGCAACATCATCAGGTCTGACAAGGGTTCGTTAACCATGTAAGAGCCATCAACACCTGAATGAAGATCGGGGTTCTTCGATTCGATGCACACGGTGGCGTGCATAACGCCCCGCAAACCATATGTTAGACATGGTGTCTCGTCATCTAGCCAGTAGCTGTTGGCCAGTAGGATGAAATCAATGCGGCCAATATGATCCTTGTATTTGCGTATGGTCTCCTTGAAGCCGCGCGATCCAGATTCCTCTTGTCCTTCAATGACGAACACTATATCGGAATCGAGCGACTTTGCTTGCATCAAATCGGTGACAGCATATAGAGCAGCCATGATTGGTCCCTTATTATCACTAACACCGCGGCCGTAGAGGTATCCATTGAGCCCGGTGAGCTGGAAAGGGTCGTTTTCCCATTTCCCTTTCCGAGTGTCTGCCGGAACAACGTCGTAATGCCCATAGAACAGGATTCTCTTTCGCTTCTCGACGGGTGATGCCTTGCCACTGAATTTGGCTAAAACGACGGGGTGATGAAGCTTGTCGTCTGCGCTTAGCATTTCGACCTCGCCACCCAGCTTCTTAAACAGACTGCGGAGGAACGAGGCGCCTCGGCGGCAATCTTCAGCGTATTCGGGCCGTGATGAGACGGTCTTGTAAGAGACAAACTCGCGTAGGGATGTAATCATCACATCCTCATTATACTCGGGGATATGCAGTCCAGATGATGATTGGCTTGGAAGCAGCCAAACCGCCACATTATCATCGTTGGCCCCGGAAATATACAGCTCTTTATCCTCATAGGTGGTAACAGCTGACGACAGAACTTTACCGTTGTGTGCTTTCCACTGTGTTAAACATTGGTACTTCTGGCTGACATCTTGCGACGATTCCGGTTCATATTTCCCGTAATGAGCTGTGCTGTGTTTCTGAGAGTAGCAGCGAGTCAATTTGATGCAGTGATTCAAGCGGTAAGATGTGTCTGACTTACGCTGACAGTTCCTGAGCGTGCGGCGCTCCAAAGGTAACCCCAGCCCATTTGGATAGACATGACATCTCCCTTGTGGGCTTTGATAACCCTCAGCTTCTGCTTTGTATCCAGGTCCCAGAGCTCGATGACTCCATTCAGTTTGCCGCTGTACAGAAACGAGCCATCGACGGACATTGACATGACAGAGTTGGCATCGTCCTCGCCAAGGACCATGATTTCTTCGAGTCCCGTCTCGTAGCCATCCGGACCAATTTCATTGCCACCAAGTTTCCAGGCTTTGATAGTGCCGTCGCCACCCCCAGAGATGAGTATGTCGTCTTCTGGGTTGGTATACGCAGTAGCACCATTTGTTATAAGCATGCAGTAGACATAACCAAAATGGGCAAACATCTTGTTCGCCCTCTTGTCGGTCTCGAGGACGGTGTGAGGGCGGGGGATCAGGTCGTAGCGCTCGTCGGTGGGCCGAGGCGTGCTGGTGCCACCGATGGCCCTAGAATCGAAGAAGCGATGGTTTCGGCGGTCTGGATGGCTCGCCGAGTCGTTGGACACACGGCGGTCGGGGTTCTTGAGACCAACCCACTGGATGGAGGTGTTCTGGGCACCATAGTAGACAGTCTCGTACTGGGAAGAGTAAGCGACGGAGAAGATGTCGCCGAAGGAGTCGTAGGTACTATAGATCTCGTAGAGGCGATTCATAGTCCTAGGACACCAGACGTTGACAATGGGGTCGCTGGCGCTGGAAAAAAGCAGAGTCCGATCGTCGGAGAGGAAAAGACACATGACGCTGCGCTTGTGAGCCTGGATGCGTTGAAGCAGCTGGAAGTCTCCGAGAGACCAGACGAGTATCTCGCCATTCTGAGTGCCGGCATATATGCTGTCGTCGCCGACAACGAGAGAGAGGACGGAGCTGTCGTGCTTGAGGGTGTGGACGAGCTGGGGCGTCGTGTGAGGCGGCACTTCGAGGATGGGCGATGGTGCGGACGAGGCCGGCACAGGCGGCATATTGCCTACAGAGTCTTCTGAACTGGTCAGTCTCCTATACAGATCATCTGCAATTGCGAGTATCCAGGATGTCTTGAAAGATGCCAAATGTAGTAGTGATGTGAAGTATAACGAGGTACAACAAAATGATGCGGTGACGTGCTGGAGCCCGATGTGGTGGCATGCATGGATAAAGCACTATAACCAGCATGCGTTAGGGGTTAGGTACCGTAGCTTAGGTACCTAGGTAGGTGTGGTGGGGGCCGCGCCCGCCTCACCTTGCTAAGTTAAGTACCTGTCCTAGCGGCAGCTAGTACCTACCAGGTAGGTACCCACCCAAAGGTACCTAACATAAGGTACTTAAGGTACGTCAAGGGCCCGATGGCGGCAGAGGATCGAAAGTCGTGGCTCACCGAACCAATTGCCCTACACCCTTCGAGCCTCGACCTGACCATATTACCTCCCTCAGCAGCTAGAGAAGCAAGACCAATGAATTGTTGGGAGGACTGGGGCATGGAGAACGATAACCTCATTAGAGCAGGGCCATTTCCCCGATGGTCATCACTGGGCTCTCTCGCGGCGTGATCTTGTTATCGTCGACCAAGAAGGTCAGAGTGTAGGGTTTATGAACTTCACTCTGGCTTTTGAAATCAACTCGAGATGATTAACGTACCAAAAACGTGGTCTAGTTTCTCTTCGGGTAGAAGCGCCACGGCTTCGTCCATCTCATCAACCTCTTCCTGCTCAGCCTGCATCTTATCACAGGCAGGGCAGCCGTTTGCCGGTTCGGTCAGCCCTATCGCCATCTTGGAGCCCAGGCCGACAAGCCGAAGCCGAATTCTTTCAGCGAAAAAGAGTCGAGGTGGCGACAGATATCCATAACAGCTAAATGTTGGTGGATCGGGCCCATCATGGCCCTTTATATACCTCACCTTGTCTCATCGACGGCCGCGAGAGCCGACGAAAACCAGGCTAAGTGCATGCATGTCTGATTGGCCCATGTCCCAAACATGGGAACTGCTCACAAGAGCATATCAGTATCGGTGTGACGCTTCCCAGCTCAGCATGTAGCCAATTGTGACCTATCCCATAGATTTGGGTCGCAAGTGGTGGGTGAGCTGAAAACCGGAACATGGTACCGCCACAGATTATGGGTGCTTTGCCCGACATATGAGATACCCGTATCTGCCGGAAGCAAGCTTCCACATTCCTAAGCGCCTCGGCCTGGACAGATCTATAAGGGCAGGCCCTGGATGAAAGGTATCCGGCTCCATCCAAAGTACCGGCTACAGGTGCTACACGGCCAGTCTGAGACAGCGGAAATGCACACCGCAACAAGGAACAAGGTAGCTAGCTGAGTCGATTGTTATGAGGCCACGCTGGCTTGCTTGGTCCAATAGCGGTTCGCACGGCCAGCTCGACAAGGCCGAAGTCGGCTGTTGAGCATTAGAAAAAAAGCACTTATTGCCCGTCTCCGAATGAGCTGCTCTGAGAGGATCAATGACGGAATTGGTGAGAGACATGTCGTCAATCTGCTCATCAAATCTTTGTCAAAATAAATTTGTTGTCAGGGGTGAAAAGGGACCCAGTCTAAAGGTAGCATTGAGTCAACTTATACGTTATATGTGATAATTACATATATGGCATAGGGCGTAGCTGCCCCGGTGGACGGGATGGGTAGGTGCAGGTGTACGTAGGTACCTCCCGATACCTCCCAATTGGAAGTACTTAGGTACCTTCTGGCGTGAGTAGCGCGTCTATCGGCTAGCGGCTGGCGGCTATCCAAGATACTAGGTACTTAGTTAGATAGATGGCGCAAGAGAAAGACCGGGATTGTTAGTCCCGTCCGACCCGCGTCCGACCTAACAAATTAATTTTCTTCCCATCGTCACGGCGTCATATGGAACCATGCTATCTCAGCTAACATCACTGCCACCCAGCAATGAGAAGGCTCTTGCTCAAGCATGACCATACTATCTACTATAAATATCCCGTTCTCCATATGTGGGAACGGATCGATATCACACTTTGCTCCTTCAAGCCGACGATATCGCTCTCGGGTGCTTTATTACCCTTAGATTATTGGCTATCTTCGCATATTGGGGCGAGTTTAACGTGTGCTATGTACGATAAATAATGCCGAGACAGGTCTTTGATACCCTCGTCATTCGGCATTCCTAGGTCACCGAACCAAGAAAATCGGCATGTGAATATACACTAACGGTGATAGATTACAGAAACAACTGTCCAGTAGTGTTCTTAGTTCTGTGTGCTGTGCTGTACTGAACACCTGATCTAGATACTGGGATATAAGGTCTAATCACAAAATTCAATACTTCTCTGCGATGGCAGAAGCCAGCCACACCTCAGAGTGATCGCCCTCATCCTCGTGCCAGATCTTCATCTCGGGCAAGCCATCATCCCCAATCCAAGCCCTGAACATGCCCGCGCAGTTATGATCTTGCAGTATTTCCGATCTCGAGTACAGCACTGCCCCTGACCTGTCCACGGCAATAGCACACTCGATTCCGATCATGCCGCCTTCACCCTCGCCTGTCTTACCCCATCGCGATCCCGCGCTCGTCTCCAGCTCGCCGCCACGCCCTGCGATGCGTCTGACGGCATCCGAGGAGGACACGCCAGCCCATCGCGCAATAGAGGCCACCGACCTAGCCGCAGCTACACGAAGGAACGAATCCCCGTTTCCTGTGCCCGATACGGCTGTCGACCGTATGACCTCTACGTCCGCACCGCCTGCCCGGTTCGCACGAGCAGTTTCCGACGGGGCGACGGGCTCATACATGAACGGCGTCGGCAGGCAGTCGGAGACGAGGTTGTAGAGGGCCGAGGAGAGTCCCACCACCGGGCCCGGAATCTCGAGATACTCTACCAAGCTCCGCCGCGGATCCGCCGCTCGTCGAGCTGCGCCCGCGCTCGGGTCGCCCTTCTCCCTCCACTCCTCGGCCCAGAAGCCGGCGCCGACAACGGGCGTGTCGCCGATCCGGCCCGTCAGCTTGTTCGTTATACCGCCCGTGCTCGTGGCGACGCAGACGACGCCGTCCTCGTCGAGGGCTACGGCGCCACAGGTGCCCTGGGAGATGTATTCGTCGGCGCTCCAGGTCGGGGCCCCGCCCTGCCTCTCTCTCTCCAAGCCACGCACGTGTTCGTCCCAGCGCCGCTGAGTGAAGAAGTAGCTCGGGTCCACCGTCTCCAGCCCGTACTTCCTCGCCAGGGCCTCGGCCGATCCGCCGTGGAGCAACGTGTGCCCCTGGGCCGAGGGCACATCCGGCACCGCGCCGTCTGCTTCGTCGCCGCCTGACAGGCCCTCAGCGACCGGGGTGTTTCCGAGCAGGTCCCGCTCGCCGTGCTCGAGCATCGCCCTCGCCAGCAAGATGGGGTTCCTGACCGTCCTCAGGCCCGTCACGCCCACGCCCCGCTTCGCGAAGCCCCGCGACACCATGACGGACGCCTCGAGCTCGTTGGTGCCGTCGCGCGTGAAGACGGCGCCGTGGCCCGAGTTGAAGAGCGGGTCGTCCTCCAGCTTCACCACGGCATACGTGGTTATCTCCAGGGCTGACGGATACTTAGGTCCCGAGAGAGGGTGCTTGCCGGGGGCGCCTTTCGGCGTCCGCATATAGGCGTCGGTCGACGTTATCTGGGATGCAATGAGTAAAGTTGGCTTTCAGCGCGGGTATGCTTCGTGACGAGGCGGCCCGAGACGTACGATGCCGAGGAGGCTACGGCGGTACTGCTGGTATTGATCCGCGCTCATGCTCTCTCGTCTGATGTTGCCGGCGCCGCCGTGGATGATGATACGGGGCTTTAGCTTCCCTCCCGCAGTTGAAGCCATTCTGGTGCTGTGAATCTACGATATCAATAGAGATGGGTGATGATGTAGCCACATCGCCGGGACGTCTATGTTATATCTGTATTTCTACTAGATTTCGGGCTCACAGAGCCGGAAGTAGAGGATTGGCCTACCTAAATAGGTCGAAGTCCCTCGACCCCAAGAGCGATAAGGATCCGCGCTGTTAACCGATAAGGAAAGGAAGGGCGTGACGATTTCAATGATCGGCCTCATACCGCCAGCTAGCCTACTAATGATGAAATGGCCTTAGTAGTCACCGCAATATAGTCATGTGATCATCGTGTTCCCTGTGTTCGGTGTTCCGATCGTAGTAGTCATCACAGTAGATAAACGCCGAGGCTATATCGCACTCTCAGCAACACTTCGGTACCTTATAACGCGGGGTTACAAGTAATAGTTAGTTACTATATATTTTATTTCCTGAGAATTCATTTCCTACAATGCTCTGCTATATGACGATAAACTATATTATTATCAGTAATTTCAAGGCTTCATGAGTCGGTCATCACGATGGCTCTCTTGATCCCCGCCCGTTTATAGTCACAACACCACAGATGAGCCTCCTAGACTCAAATGTCTATATTATCAAGTCCCAACATTTTCATATACATCACATCACGTCGGGCACAGGCCCCTTCTCGTCTCCTTAGTGATAATGGGGTTCCTATATCCACATATGGGTACATCTCCTAATGTCGGACATACCAAGCAATATTCAAGGTGCACTAGACTACGCCATACTATATAAGAAGAGAAGCCATGACAGAAGATGTCTCGTAACTTGTACACCCCTAGAATCAGACTTCACCGTAAAATCTCCATGTGGACTTGAAATCCTGATGCAACTCCTTCTTCAAAAGTAGTGCTCTCAGCATCTCAATAGGCATGACATTGGCCTGGAGAACGCGATCGTGGAAGTCCTTCTCGGCAAACCTGGCGTCGCTCGCCTCCACGGCCTCACGGCGCAACTCCATCAACTGCAGCGCACCGAGCATATACCCGGCCTGGTATAGCGGGGAGTAGCTCCCGTTCAGGCTGCGTCTCACCTCGCCCTCGGCCGTGGACCTCTCGTGCCCGACGCGCTCGACGAGCAGCTCGACGCACTCGGCGGCGCTGATCCTGCCGAGGTGGAAGCCCAGCGAGAAGGTGATGCGCACGCAGCGGTGCATGCGCCAGAAGAGCGAGCCGATCCTGTCCTCGGGCGTCACGAAGAAGTCGCCGCGGCGCCAGAGCACCATCTCCCAGTAGAGCGCCCAGCCCTCGACGAAGAAGGGGGTGCCGAAGAGGTGCGCGCGGTACGGCCGCGAGCGGGCCCCCACGTACAGCTGCAGCCGGTGGCCCGGGATCATCTCGTGGAACGCCGTGGCCCGGCTGAAGTGCCGGTTGTTGCCGCGCAGCGCCATGCGCTTGGCGCCGTGCGCCATGTCGGCGCGCGGGTAGGCGATCTGGAGCCGCCGCCCGCCGAGGAAGAAGGGCGAGACGAGCTGCCGCGCCGGCGGGATGCGCGTGATGGTGACGGCCTCCTCGGCGAGCCGCGGCACCGTCACGAGGTCGCGGTCCCGCACGTACGCCGCGCCCTCGGCCACAAGGCCGCGCACGAACGCGGTGTGCGTCGCCGGCGGCTCGTAGGCGTTCTTCACGTGCTCCAGGGCGTCGCGCCAGTCCGCGTAGCCCAGCGCCGCCGCCGCCTCCTTCATTTCCGTCTCACACCACGCGTACTCGCGCTCCGCGATCCGCAGCAGCTCTTCGGGCGCGTACGGGATCATCTCGGCCTCGAGCTCCACGAGCAGCCCGTCGCGCCCGATCGGCTCGCCGACGATCGCGTCGTCGCCCGCGCTGCCTATTATCCTGTCGCGGACCTGCTCCTCGAGCCTCCGCAGCGCCGCGTCGAGGTCCGCCCGCGGCGCGGCGACCCAGTAGTCGAAGGACGGGTGGTATCCCGCGTAGAAGTCGCACGTCTCGCCCAGGTGCCGGCGCAGCTCGCTGACCCGCCGCGCGGCCCGGCTGCCCGTGGCCTGCGAGTACTCGTCGCCGTGCGCCGCCACGTGGGCGATGGACTGCAGCACGGCGTTGCGCGCCGCCGAGAGGCTGTCGGCGAGTACCTGCGGGTCGAAGACCTCGTCGGCCCGCTGGCGCTGGCGGACCTCACACCATTCCCGGATCGGCTTCGCGAAAGGCTCCACGAACGGCGCGAACTCGGCCTCGTGGGCGTGATCGAGCTCCAAGTTGCGTTGCGACCGCGACAGG
Organism: Xylaria palmicola; assembly: GCA_022385595.1. Lineage (NCBI taxonomy): Eukaryota > Fungi > Ascomycota > Sordariomycetes > Xylariales > Xylariaceae > Xylaria > Xylaria palmicola. The sequence goes on from MU281423.1 coordinate 26,658, forward strand.
AAGTTCTTCAGGAGTAGGTAGTCTACCTTCTCGTCTTGAGAATATGACAAGAAAGGTGCCTCGGAGAGTGCCTCGAGCTCCGAGTCGAAGAACTCGGTCAGCCTCACGTAGCGCGCCGGGGATCCTGCGATATTGTAGAAATTTTGTATCTCGCCCAGGTCCTCGGATACACGGGTGATTCGGTCCTGCATGGACTCCGGCTCTTCTGTGGAAGAAGGCCCGCTCATCTGTCTAGGCGAAGATGAATTCGATGGAGGGCATGGCCTTCTGGATATCCTTGTCCAGCCTTCATCTTCCTCTATTCGAAGGCTAGAATTTACACCTGCAGAAAGGTCCTCCGATATCAAACCGGTGGGTGCGCTCCGATGTGAAACCATGGTGTACAGTTTAGTCGTGTTTTACTGTATAACGTACGTATTGTATAAGCCACTATCCGCGACTCATGTTGATGCTCACGCTTTCTTTTCACGTTGCTGCGCGGAACTCATGAGAAGTCACTCTAGGTCAAGTTTCACGACAATGTGGAACGGGAAGAAGTAACGAGGATAAATGTAGCAACAGTTGCAATACTATGGTAGCTTCCTCTCTGGTCACCATGGTCCACCATTTCTCCAACTCCCTAGCACAGGTATTGAAATGGATGAGGGGTAGCGCGATGCCCATCACTACCCACCTTTGACACTCTCCAGGGCTGCTATATCCTCTTTGTTCTTAACCTCAGCTCGGATTCCAATTGTCGACGGGCTGACGCGGCGACGTCTCGGTCAGAGTCTCTATTTATGGCCTGTTTTTTCATTTTCTTTTGCGGCTCATCGTGAGAGTCGGGTAACGCCAAGCCACTCAGAATCGTGTACTTGAAGAACAGGAAATCCTGAATCCTACATAAGCTTCAGTCGGTGCGCAGATCATATTACAACTTACAACCACTTCCTTTAAATTTCCTAGAGTAGTCTAGATGATATAGAACGGTAACGACTCGGCAGTTCAGAATACAATTCGAGTCATTCGGCATCGCAGTCTTAATGATGCGGCCGTGTTGTTCAAGCTCATCATAGGCCATATCGGCTATTCCCCGCCCCAATTGATCTCGAGCATGGGTGTAGAATGTGCCATATGGTTAGGATACGTTTTTATGGCGATATAGACTACTGCCAGGCAGAAAGATTAGAGACATAAATGTCAACACCATACAGTGACAGGGTGCTTAGTGCTTAAGCCTCAGTTTACCATCATGGGATAAAATCAGGGGCTTAAGAGGCCTCTTAGAAGGGATGATAGGCAATATAAGACGTTTTCAGCTAATTATGAGATGGATAATGTACTTGTCTCATCGATTAATGTCGTATGGACAGTTATGGTGCCGGGTAGAAGGTTTGGTACAATTCAACTCCGGATTTTTAGCGCCCAGTGACCAAAGTACTATATTGTTCTTCACTCCTGGTGTCACTCTAGCTGCCCTCTTCTCAAACCAACATCTGATAGCCAGGTCTTTTACGAAATTGCTAGGTCGCGGCGAAGCTTCTCACCTTTCGGGGGGGGGAACACGTCGTTCCTCTAGCTGAGGGCTACAGTCAACTGCGAGCCACTCATTCACGCAGGATTCGCGGCGCCCCAGCTTCCCGGGCCCTTTCGGAGATTTTGGGACCATGACAGTTCCTGTCAGCTTCGCTAGACGGCAATGACAACATGGTATACCCCGGACACGAGAGGCGGCTGGGAAGGTTGTCCTGGGGTAGCCCAGAGGCCAGAAGGACGAGTCCCGGGTTCATCCGGGTCATGGCAAACGGTTTTCGCTTGCCGCATAGATGCGACAAACGATGAACCCAAGGGGGTGACCAAGGCGGAGGATCATGTATTTGAGGGCCACTTTGACAGTGCACACTGTTAGACGAGAACCGCAGAGGCGTGTAGTTGCGAATATATTGAACTTGCAGGTCGTGCCTCGTGTACGCCGCAATGAGATAAGATGCAATCTGACGATGGGCCGACGAGGGAATATAGTAAATCCCCTAAGGCATATTGCTTATCAAATACCCCGGGACTAGGAACTTGCCGATGTTTTTTGTTTTGTTATCCCAGGGGGAACACCCTCACCTGTGCATCGTATCAGCAGACTCGTGGTACACGACATCATGCTGCATCCCTATAATCTCCTCAATATCGCTCACCGTGGTCCGTGCCACCACATACGCCGGTGCCTAGACTTCCTCTAATGGTACGGGACAGCTTTACCGTTGCTTTTGTTTCGTTTCCGAGATCTACCATGTTTCATAGTATCATTTCGGCACAACAGAGGAGATCTACAACAGCCGCAGTCGAATGCCCGACCCGCGCCCACCCTAACTACAATAGTCCTACATAAGTACGGTACGGTACGCACCTGTTCCTGACTCGGACCCCAGTGCCGATCAGCCAGGAACGCCATTCTGCCGCCGGCCATCTCCCAACTGTTCTTGTGCCGGCCTGCATCATGCAAGGCGCATGGCAGTCAGATGCGATGTACGCGCTGCAAATCCAATAACCCCGACCTGAGCTGTACGTGGCACTAAAATTAGGCGCAGATGCTCTACTGTCCGCCTTTCCTGATCGTCTTGTCGGCAGCCTCGGGATGTGAGCTCAATCTTCATTGGTCTTTTCTTCTATCCAGTGGGCGGCATCATCGCCACCAAGAGCATCACGTCTGATCCAATGAATAGCACGATAGGCAACCACCGATGGGAGCGGTCTTAACTAGAACCGGCATCGTAATGGTATATCCGACGCCGGACGGAAAGGCGCTCTCAGCTTAACTCGAACTATCTAATCCTGCTCGTTCCGTGCTACATAACCGGGACCGAAGGAAATGTAGGTCGGTTTGTACATACGTTCGGACCCCGGGCCTTCCGCGCCCAGTCTCTACGTGCTTCTTATCACCAAGGTTTCAAACGATACAGATGCGCCTCGATGGCACATAATACTTACTGGCGGGAACTAGGCACGAGGTCGCTCGCGCATGGCAAAGGAGCGGTCTATCAGGATGTTGCTCGTCGTGGCTCATTGCTACCGAGTTACCCACCCGCAATCGGCCGAGGCAAAAGCAATGGGAGCCATGTCGCGAACCTCATTTGGCTGTCTGACGTTGATATGCACTCAACGCAGCTGCCCTGCTGGTAGCTAAAGGCCGAAGCTCAGCCCAAGCCACCGGCATTTTGGAGGTACGGCCAGCCTTGAACCTCTTATCATGGGCTTTAGCTAGGTATCCAGCTGTTCCTATGCGACACGCGTTCAACTACACCGCTCTCCGTACTCTCTAAGAAATCCAACGATACGACCATCCAGAGCTGTCGTATGATGGACTTCAGTGTCTAAACCACCCTTGCAGGTCTTCATGCATGGTACCATGCCTACCGACATGAGAAACAGCATATGCAAGCATGAGCTGGTTGGTATACACGAGCTCCGAACAGGCCGTACCCAGATGTAATCATCGTATGTGTTGGAGCGCGCGAGCTCCCTCTGAAACCGCAGCTGATCCTCTCAAGGGTCACAGGTAGGTATCGATCTAGACCAACAATGAAGGCGAAGGGCTTTCCAGTAACCGTATGAAAGGATTACAAGGTCGTGAGATTCAGATACAATACGCGTATATAAGTATGAAGTCTTCAGCCCTTCCTCCCACCTCAGTTTCGGCGCCTAACTTCGGTACCTGCAGAGTGTTGATCAGACGTTCTTTTTCGTGGCTTACCATTCTTTTGTTGAAATACTACGCCCCGACGGCCAAATACTTAACCCTTACACACCCTTCATAATCGTTAGACATATTCTCTCCTTTTTACTTGTATCAAGTTCCCTTCTTAAACATGAAGGGCACCGCTTTCTTCCTCGCCTATGCCGCTACCCAGGTCCACGCCTACCCTGGTATAAACCAAGTCTTAGCTGAGATCCAAGCACGAGATGATTTTGTACTCGGCGCCCGTTCCAGCTCTCTCCTCGGCGATCTCCTCTCTGGCGTACTCACGGCAGTAGGGCAGACCATCAAGAACATCCTTCAGCTTGGGGAGTCCGCCATTGACGACGGCAATGGCTCCACTTACAAGCCGCCGGGACAGCTCGGCTCCAGTGCCTGCAGTAGGGATCCCCTCTGCTTGTGGTACTACGTCGCCAACGACATGTGGGGTGACTTTGCCGACGCCAACGGCTGCACCGACTACGGCCGCGGGGCCATCCGCCAGGGCTTCCACGACGCGGCGGCGTGGGACTCGAGCGCGACCAACGGGGGCGCCGACGGCTCCCTGCTCCTGTCCGACGAGCTCGGCCGCAGCGAGAACCGCGGCCTGCAGGAGATAGGCGACCTGACCAAGACGTACTACAGCACGTACCACCCGCACGGCGCGAGCATGGCCGACATCATCCAGCTCGGCGCCATCGTCGGCACGGTGGCGTGTCCCGGGGGGCCGCGGATCCGCGCCTTCGCGGGGCGCAAGGACAGCACGCGCGCGGCACCCACGGGCAAGCTGCCGCTGCCCTCGATGGACGCGCCGACGCTGGTCGGCCTCTTCTCGCAGAAGACGTTCACGGCCGGCGACCTCGTGGCGCTCGTGGGCGCGCACACGGCAGCGAAGCAGCGCTTCGTGGACCCCGCCCGCGCCAACGCGGCGCTGGACACGGACCCGCAGGTCTGGGACGCCTCGTTCTACGGCGCCGCGCGGACGGGCGACAACAAGACCTTCTTCGTCCTGCAGAGCGACAGGGCGCTCGCGACGTACTCGACGACCAAGGGGCAGTGGAACACGTTCGCCGGGTCCTCGGGCCAGGCGCAGTGGAGTCCGGTAAGTTCCCCCGTCTGTTTGTGCGGATAAGTGCTGACTTGAGAAACAAGGCCTACGCTCAGGCTTATTTCCGCATGAGCATGCTTGGTGTTAACAATTTGAATGACCTTACGGAGATCTCCGACATCATTCCCTCGCGGTGATGAGATCGACATTGGCGGGTTAGTCTCGTCATATATCTTTGCGTCGGAGAGGGATGGCTGTTCGTGGATGGGGCATAGGAGTTCAACCTCGTCACCAGGGTATCCTAGGTGTATCATAGTCCAAAATTATGTAAAACCAGGCCCTCCATCATGATTCTGGCGGATTTCTAGACTAGGTACCTAGATAATAGAAGAAGTCCGATTGTTTTTTATATCAATTATAAAATAAAAACTGAACAAAGATACTGACGTGCGGCGCCATCGAATGAGCACGGCTGGACACTAGTTATGAGTTTAAGGTAATCTAGTTTCCTTCTAGAGGGCTTCTAGCAGCATAATAGATCCCCGGGCTAAGGACTGGGTTATACCGGCAGTTCGATATAAGACCAAGGACAGCCGGGCCTTGTGAAGAGACCCACAGCGGAATGCCCGCTCGGTTTGCCGCGGGCCGCTTGTCCTTCTGGTGTACATGAGGTTGCGAGTTCTCTCGGCGCATCCCCAACAACATCGGGAGCATACTTGCTCTCAAGACACGTGATTCCTGGTTATCCGATTACACCGAAACCATGACCTCAACTTGGGTGCCTGACGTTTCCCCCGAAACGCCCTTCTCGCTCGCCAACATACCCTTTGGAATTATAAGCACGTCAAGCGACCCCGCGCCGCATGCTGCCGTGGCAATCGGTGCTCATGTCCTCGATCTCAAGGTCCTGGCTGCGTGCGACAAGTTCGCCGAGCTCTTTCCAGCCTTAGCGGGCAAAGAGAATGTCTTCTCCGAGCCGACTCTCAATGCATTCGCGGAGTTGGGCCGGGGCGTGCACCGAGAGATGCGGAATGCTATACAGCAGCTTCTATCAGCCGAGACAGCACATCCGGAGACACTGAGAGATAATGACGAGCTACGACAACAAGCTCTCCTCCCTCAAAGGAATGTCAAGATGCACCTTCCGATGCGCATTGGCGATTACACTGATTTCTATGCGGGATATCACCATGCCTTCGCGGTTGGCTCCATGTTCCGCGGACCACAGAACGCTCTACAGCCGAACTACACACACCTGCCCGTGGGGTACCACGGACGAGCCTCGAGTATCGTTGTGTCAGGCACTCCCATCCGGCGTCCAAACGGCCAGATACTACTTGACCCGACTGCAGAGCCCAAGCAGCCAGTCACGGGACCGAGCAGACGGCTAGATATAGAGCTTGAACTAGGTTGCATCATTGCCGCACCGAACCGGATGGGGTCGTCCATCAAGATCACCGATGCCGAGGACCACATATTCGGGTACGTTCTCCTGAACGACTGGAGCGCGCGCGACATCCAGATGTGGGAATACGTACCATTGGGCCCGTTCAACAGCAAGAACTTTGCTTCCACCATCAGCCCCTGGGTGGTGCTAGCCGACGCCCTCGAGCCGTTCCGGAGCAGGGCGATCGAGAACAAGACAGTGCTGCAAGACTACTTGAAGGACGGCAGGGAAGACACGGTGTTCGACATCGAGCTGGAGGTGGACATCCAAAGTAAGTATCCAACGCGCCAATCTCCAATAATGAAGAAATTGCGTGGCTGACAACCCCCGTAGCTCCGGAAGGGGACGCGACGACGATCTGCCGCACGAGCTCGAGGAACCTCATGTGGTCGTTCCCGCAGATGATAGCGCACCACTCCCTGGGCGGCTGCCCGATGAACACGGGCGACCTGCTCGGCTCGGGTACCATCAGCGGGCCCGATCCCCGCGAGAGCGGCAGCCTCCTCGAGCTGAGCAAGGGAGGCAAGGAGGACATCATGCTCTACGGCATGGACGTCCGGCGGTTCCTCAAGGACGGCGACACCATCACGATCCGGGGGAGCTGTGGGCGGCCAGGGCAGAGAGTCGGGTTTGGCGAGTGCGCAGGCCGGATCGAATCGGCGCTGCCCCTGTAACGGGCCACTTCCTTTACATCTTTGAGGAAGAGGTGAGGATGCAGGCGGCGTCTGATCCTGCATGTCGTGGAGGCGTACTAGAGCGAATATCTGCTGGCCATACCTATTTAACGTCATTCACCCCCACGAACTCGTCATCATTGGGGGCAGAAGGAGACTATACCGTACTGATCGAGATATCTTTTCTATACCACGTGCCCAGTGTAATGGGGTAATTAACCGCCTTGGTCAGGTACCTAGGTTGGCTAGGTAGGTAGTACCTATATCGTCCTTTATCTAGTAGGTAGTATCCTTTACGACCCTTGTGCTGCTCCAAACCGTAATCAGACTTACTCCATCTATGACAGTTCTGTGCCAATACGTACCGGCCCTATAGACCCTTGTAGAGCACTGATTTTTGAGGACTAGTCGACGTCAGAGGGACGGGCTAAGACGACCTACAAGTCTCGATCATGAAATAAGATAGATAGGTACATGTAGGTATATCATGATGTCTTTTTTTTTTTCAATATCAATTCATTGCTACGGAACTATACTATTCATTTAATTTTTCGAACCGCCACTCAACCATAGTCTTCACAAAGTTCTGTCGATTTTATCAGTTTAAGGAATATATGGAGTTGGTGACCCCGGTATTTGCCATGTAGAGATCGACGGACCCGGAATACGTACCCATGTCCGGTTGCTGCGCGCACGTTGTTACCGCCTTTCACGCGCCCGCGACTGCGATTTGAATATAAATCTGAGTCTAAATATCGTTACAGCCCCGATAGCTCACCGGGAGGCTTGCCTAGTTCACAGGCAGCCCACGTGGCTTCTCCCAGACAAACACCATGGGTAGGTCGGGTCGGGGGGGTTCACCACGTCAACTGAAAGGGGGCAGCTTCGTCGAGGGCCGGACCGTGACGATGGGGATGGGGGCGGGCGAGGCCGAAGGAAGGGCTTGTTTGGCCGGCGCAGAACCAAGGTTTCGCCTTTCAGCTGAGGCACGCTGTCATCATGGATACGTGCATTCCCGCTTCCGATTACCGGGAGCGGCTTAGCGCGGCATTGCTGAGGCCGGGGACCGCAGGCTAGCAGCACATGGAAGGATTCAAGGACCGCCCAGCGAGCCAGCGAGGAGGTAGTACGTGCAGTACCGTAATGAAGGGCCACATGAAGGGTAATGAAGGGTTACGGTACTTACTACGCTGCCCCAGACGCGACAGCAGCCGGCGTGAGGCATGATTGGACACTACATACATCGTAACACCGTCGACACTGCTAAGTGCAGGCACTACGGCGCACACTACGACACTACGGCGGACATCACAGCGCCAACGGGCCCCTCCCTGACTTGCCGTCATTACGGGAGGTTCCTCTTAAGTACCTCCAGATAGGTAGTTAGTAGTTAGTAATCAAACGGGGGAAGGGGAAGGGCCAGGGAAGGGTCGAACAGATGCGGCGCAGGACAGGGAACATGGCAGGAGAGAGAGACTCGGCAAGGGACGGTCCCGCGCGCGGGTGCAGGTCTCAAAAGCCCCCATCTCCATCGCCTCCCCTCCCGCCAGCCGTCTGCCGTCTACACGGACCCCCCGCGGCCACGATGTGTGCCGTGCCTGCGATGCGAGAGAGGAACGACGACATCGACGCTGAAGATCCGAGGGCATGGAATTCTTCGAGAGCCAAGTCGGCGAGGTGCGATACCTGACCACGCTATCCGACCCCCCCACCGGTGCTGCCGCCGCGCCGCCGCCCATCACCCCGGGCAGCTCCTCGTCGCCCACAGCGAGCGCAGCCATCATCAACGTCGCCGACCTATCGCCCAGCACCCCCGCCACCGTCACCGCACCACGGACACAGCCGCGCCAGGGCGCCAGCAAACCCGATAAGAGGGCCAAGAAGCCCGCCGCCGCCGCCAATACACGACGCGACACCGTCACCTCGTCTGCGACACCCTCCATAGCCGCTTCGACTCCGGGGGCGCCAACACCGGCCTCGACCACCGTGGCTGGCGCAAAGCGGAAGAACATGGCCGGCGACGCCGACGACGACGACGACGGCGATGAGCCGCAGAACACGCCCAGGTCTGCGCCGCAGCAGAGGAGCAAGCGGAACCGGTACATCTCCATTGCCTGCAACGAGTGCAAGCGGCGCAAGATCAAGTGCAACGGAGAGACGCCCTGCGGTCGGTGTGGCCATCTCAACCTACAATGTCTATACGCCCCCAACTGCTGCGCTACCAGCATCAAGGACTCGGACGAGTTTAAGCAGATGGCAGCCCAGGTGAACCACCTGCAAGAGCAGGTCGAGACCCTGTTCAACAACTTGAATGCTCTGCGGGCCGAGACCTTGCGGGCAGGCCCTCTGCACCACCAGCCCGACCGGGTCCTCTCTGGCCCCTCGGCCTCCACCACGCCGACTTCGACCACCATGACCGTGCTCCCGCAACCGCAGCACCCGTCTGTCGCCTTCCGCGGACCCACCAGCAACCGCTTCAGCCTCAATGTTGCAAAGAATACCCTGCATAAGATGGGCTATTCCTACCCGAGCGACAGCGCCGACGCCCATGACCACTCCCAGGAGACGCCGACTACGTCTCCCAAACTGGCCCCTCAAGTCGTGTCATCCGTGAACAACTCGACGGCGGATCCGCTGTGGGAGTTCGACAAGGACGAGATGATACGCCTGTGCCGCATATATGAAGAAGAAGTCGGCATCATGTATCCTGTTCTCAGCATAGATTCTATCATTGCTCACGCTAGGACCCTAGCGACGTGGATGGAGGCCGCCAAGAAGAACGGCCTTGCCGGTGGAGCGGATGGTGGCATCAACGATCCGAATACCTTGTTGCTGAAGATTGTATTGTGTGGTGGCCTACTTGTGGAGGGTCATGGGAGTAGCATAATGGCTCAGAGAATCTTTGCCGGTATCAAGCACATTGCCAACAGGATGCTGATGAGTGATCCGCCCCATGTCCAGAACCTCCCCTTTTTGGCTTTGGTGGTACGTCCACTCTCTTTATAGTTAGATTCTGGATTCAATGGTTGCTGACTGCACCAACTAGGCCGGATACCATTTTCTCTCGGCAGACGAAGTTTTATGCTGGCGTGTCATGGGCCAGGTTGTGCGGCTGTGTATCGAATTGGGTCTTCACCGACGCGATGCCGTCGAGCAGATTAAAGACGAAGAAGAACGTAGGTTGGCCGTCAACACCTTCTGGAGCGCGTATGTCCTGGATCGCCGATGGGCGTTTTCCGCCGGCCTTCCCTATGTCGTACCGGACGAGGAGATAGACCCGGATCTACCATCTCCGGTAAGTGTGATTGCCCGGCTTCGTGGGAACGGGCGGGTTCTGTGCTTTGTCTCTCTTTCTCGTCCACTGTACATTCACACAAGTTTCTCTAATGTTTGTCATGTTAGGAACAGTACCCCTTCTTGGTGATGATGATAACATATTCAAAACTGAGCGGGCGAGTATGGCGCTTCGTCCGACACTTCGACTCGGGGGTGACTATGGATGGTCCCGTAGATGATATCGAGGACCTGGACCAGCAGATCAAGAAGTGGTACAACGAGCTACCCAAGGAAGTACAGCTATCTCTATCTGACTGGGAAGCTCTTCCCGAGTACCTGAGCCCGCCGGTGAACTCGCAAAAGGAGTACGATATCCAGCGTTTACAAATCTGGACATGGCTGCGATACAACCAAATCCGGATGTGGCTTCACACCCCCATCCTCCACACGCATAGCAGCATCATGGACAATCTGCGCCACGCCGAGGTGGCTGTCAAGCTGGCGAAAAACACGATCCGGTACCTGGCACACCTCAACAATACGACGAATGTCTATCGACGCATGCAGATCTTCTACCACCAGTTTCTCTCGTCAGCGATTACGATATTGTTCGTCGCGTCGTGCCATGCGCCGGTGAACTTCAGCTCGTCTTGTCGAAGCGAGTTCTACATGGCCCTAGAACTTCTCAAGGACATGTCGGCCAAGTCGTGGGTGTCGAAGCGTCTCTGGGGCACGGTCAAATCGCTAAGGGACGTGGCTCCTCGACTCGGCCTCGCCGAGGATCCGCACTCGAGTGCTGCGCTGACCATGGCCGGGTTAGCCACTGGCCACGCGCCAGCAGGGCCGAATCCCTCGACGAATACGCCGTTCGGCCATTCACTGCTTATCCCGCAGTCCCCAGGATTCGACGGCATGCAAAGCGGGATGCAGATGTCGAGCGAAATGTTGAGGATATTCGAAGGCGTCTCGATCAAACACAGCCAGCTGCATGATGGTCTGGGACATGCGGATCCCAGCGCTGTGGTGACGCCCGGCGCGCCGGCCATGCCATTCGGCGGCCCACCGCGCAGTAGCGTGTATCCGACTTTCAGGGATACTTTTTTATAGTTGCACCTAATAGGAATAGGGGTGGGGGAGTCATGGGCTCCTTATCACGAGGCCCTGAGTCTTTACCCTTGAATGAATCTAATTCAAAATGTAGTTGATATGTGCTTGCTTGACTTTGATCCAGGAGTTGTCGTCCCGCCGGTCATGTTTGTGCCGTGTAAAAGCTCGAGCACGACGCCTGGCCTTCGCGACGGATTCCGTGGCCATGAGCTCATTTCTATAGTACCATGGTGTCAATAGGTTTAGTCACATCTGCGTACTATGTACGTACTCACAACAAGCGAACGGCGTACACGGATTGGGAGGCCGGGTTTTCCCTGCCCGCCAGTTATGCTTGTATCGTTAGTCTGGACACGGACGTCTCGGCTAGAAAGGAGTAATTCAATTCGGGCTAGGATGTCCAAGTCGAGTGGGGATCCCTTAACTATAATAATTCACGGAAGCCCTTTCTTATTTACAAGCACTGGCCGACTTCGCGGCTCGGAAATATGCAGGATACCGATTACTCAATCTATCTATCGGCACATTCAACGTTGTTCGTAACGTAATTTTAAAAAAAAACCAACCGGCATGGGTTCGCGCTTATCTTATATTGGTTGTTCGAGATCTGATCGCGTTGCGTCGGTTATCTCGGGCCGTTGCTTTTAGGGCTGGGGGCGAGGGGTATTCGTCCAATCTTTTTACAGGCAGCGCCCCTTTTCTTACCACCCTGCGCCGATAGGCTGTGGCTTGGTGCTACCTAAGTATTATTACGAACCTACTTGTTCTCCTCCTTTGGAAGCAGTAGCGGTGGTAGCGCACGTCAAGACTTCGTACGACGTATGATGCGTAGGCGCTTCCTGTCAAATATAGAAGCGGGCTAGGGGATGTCCGTCACTAGGTTATTCGAGCTAGCAGCGACCTAGGTAGGTAGAATTGCGTAGCCGGCGGTAGCAGATGTTTATTAGGCCCAGGAAGGGCGGTTTCCCGGTTTCCACACACGCGCCGCCGGCGGGACCGGGACTTTACGCGGTATAAGGCGCCCATCCATGGTGGGTTCCCAAAGGGTCGGTCGGTGCTATGATGAAAGGGGATAAGAACGGTTGGGCTGGGGAGTGATCGAGGGTTCGATTTCGTTTTCGCACGAAGGGAAATTAACGGTTTTACGAGCGTGCTACATACTATACTTGGTAAGTAGAGGTAGGCAAGAGACGTTCGATTCGGATCAATTCTCAGCTCAGGGATCGCCTGTAAATGAGACTTGTCTCAGCTTAAACGCTTTTTGCGGATCTTCTCCTGCGTAAAGTGCTACGTTGTGAGGTAGTATCTGATCTGGCCCCCCCCCTCCTGGATTATTCAGCTCTTTTTTTTCCTTTGTTCCTCTCTCATTCTTTCTTTCCCCTCGGGTGATTGATCTACCTCTTACGTACCCGTACCCGCTCTTACTTGGCAAATCCTGACCCGACGCCTGGGCTCTTGCAAATACCTTAATACCCTCGGGTCCAGCGTTGGAATGATGACCGAGGGGACGACGACGGAGCACCGGAACCACTTATCATCATCCCGACCTTACCTGGCTCTCTCTCCACTTACGTACTTGTACATCAAACCGGAACACTCCAGACACAAAGCAAACGAGGCAACCCAGCCAGCCGTTGGGTGATCCACGGATTCGGGTCGGCCAGCCATTTTCCACGGGTTAGCCACCCATGTAAAAAAAACCACACAAGCCACTTAAACACCCAATCAACCAGACAATCGTGGAAACTCTACGTACGGATACGGTAGGTAAAAAAGAGTACGGGCTTCGCGCCGCCCGCAGCTTAGTCAAGCTCAGTTCGGGCCCACGACAGACAGGCAGCCCAAAACCCCAAGAAACCCTCCGGTGTCGAGAAAGAAAGAAAAAAAGAGAGATGGCCATCGAGAGGCCCGCCGGCCGATCCGGCCGGGGCAACAGCTTCCTGGTGTCGGCGCTGCGGTTCGCCGGCTACGACCTCGACTGGAGCCGGCCGTCGACGCCCACGTCGTCGTCGCGAACACAGAGAGGGGCCGCCGCCGCCAAAGCCGTGTCGTCGGCGGGCGGGCGGTACGTGCACGCGCTGCCGGCCGAGGTCGAGCCAGCGCGGGCACTCTTGGAGGAGTACGCCGGTATCCCTGCCGGGGACGTGGAGAGGCATCTCTACCAGATGGTATGTAAAGTAATAATCCCATCATCTCGCATTTAAACAAACCAAACAACATCGATAACTTTCCTGATCTGGATTGGGTGGTTTCTTATATGAACTTTTTTTTCCTTTTCTCTCCCCTGCAAGTTCATCGCTCCCCCGAGGACTGGACAACCTACCTAGCATATTTAGCCCCTTGCGGACAAGGACATGGGGAAGAAGAAGAAAGTTGGCCGACCAAGAAATTTTACATTAACGGCCCAACAGCGCGACAGACTCTGGGACATATACCCCTACGCGTGCGTCGGCCGTTTCCGCTTCGCCTCGCTCGCCTTCGCCGCCGACGCCTACTACCAGGTGGCGCTCTTCCAGCTACTACAAGCGCAAGCCGAGGAGGAGGAGGCGCCCGACGATGACAACGACGACGGGAGGAACCAGACGCGGCTGCTGGACGTGGGCTGCTGCGTGGGGCAGGTGCTGCGCAAGCTCGCCTTCGACGGCGTCGACTCGGCCCGCCTGTTCGGGACCGACGCCGAGCCGCGCTTCCTCGAGCTCGGGTACGACCTGTTCCGCGACCGGGGTCGGTTCAAGGGTGGCTTCGTCGCGGGGGATATCCTCTGGTCACCACAACGGCGGCGGCGGGCGGGCGATTCGCACAGTCACGAGGAGGGCAGTGAGGAAGACGGCGAGGGGGGAGAGGGGCAGGAGGAGGAGGAAGAGGAGGAGAAGGAGGAGGACCCGCTGGCCGTGTTCGACGGGACCATGACGCTGGTGCACGCGACGAGCTTCTTCCACCTCTTCACCTGGGACGACCAGGTGCGCGCGGCGGCGCGCATCGTGCGCTTCCTGCGCCCCGACCGGCCCGACGCCATGGTCTTCGGTCGCCAGGTCGGCACCCTGCGGCCGCGCGCCGACCCCGGCAGCGACAAGGTCTACCTGCACGACGCGGCGAGCTGGCAGCGCCTCTGGGACGAGGTCGGCGCCCGCACCGGCACGCGCTGGCGCGCCGCCATGGAGCCCACCGACAAGATCGAGACGGGCGCCGAGAGCTCGCTGCGCAAGATGAGCTTCTGCGTCGTCAGGGGGTGATGATGTCGCGACGCCCGCCCTCCCTCCCGCACTCCTTTTTTTTTGTCTGGTATTTGTTTGTTTTTTTGTCTTTTTGGCTCTTGCTTTTTGTGAAATTGCATTGCACGCGGGGATATCACGCATGGCATCTTGGATAAAGGTCTGGGAGTTTTTTTTTTAGCCTCGTTGTTAAATATTCGGCTTATTCTTGGCCACTAGGCAGTGAGCGGTTGCATGGGAGGCATAATCTGTTCGCGAATCACTTATTCACTATTATTATAGGTTACGTTAGCATGAAAGCCATGTTATACTGTCATTAGTGCATTGGATTTGCTTTATTTGCTAGCTGTTTGGTGCGTGGTTTTTTTTCCCCCTCTTTTCGACAGGAGGATAGAAAAAACCTTGCTATATATACGCGTCCAAGATCGGATAACTTGAAAAAACATGGACACCAACATCCGGGATAGTAGCGACTGCCTAAGTACAAATCAAGCGTGGTTGGTAAGTGGTAGTCCCTCATTATCATCAGAGGCCAAAGCGAGAAGCAGAACAGAACAATACGAAGGAACAGTTCTAAGGAGACAGGTAAATAAGCCAGAGCGCCACCATTCGAATGACTCGATCATGCACTAGTTACCCGTCCCAACCCATCATCATCATCTCGAAAAGAAAACCCCGGGCTTTCAAGTCTCTAGATTCAGCTCAGGATACTCAGGGATCTCGAGCCCGCCGGCACTGTCGGGCATGAGCCGCAGTATCAGGTCGATGAGCCGCAGCCGGGCGACGACGGCGACGATGGTGGTCATGACCCAGACGCCCCAGCGCGACCGCGGGAAGAAGGCCCAGGGGACGCCCGGGAACAGCGTCTGCGACTCGCCCACGAACGGCCGCACCGCGCGCTCGTACGCCGCCAGCGCCCCGGCCACGTTGTCCTCGTCCTCGTTGGCGCCGCCGCTGCCCCCGCCCCCGCCGCGACGTACGAGCTCGCCCGCCAGCAGGTACGCGCCCGTGACGCCGAGCGTCGTGCCCATGCCCGTGATGGGGCTGGGGCAGTACCCGGCGTCCCCGAGCAGCACGACGCGCCCCTTGACCAGCGTCTCGCAGTGCACCTGCCCGATCTCGGCGGCGTAGAAGTCCGGGACGTCGTCGTCCTCCTGCCGGCGGGGCCGCCGCAGGGGCCCGACGAGCTCGTCGACGCGCCAGCCGTGGTAGTCGCCGTAGGCGGCGGCGAACGCGGAGCGCTGCTCGGCGACGGGGCGTCCCAGGGCCGCGAGCACGGCGTTCCCCCCGTCCCCATCCCCGTCCCCGCCCGCGTTCTCGCCCGCGTCCGCGGCCACGGACGCCGTCCGGTCCGTCCACACGGACATGTACACCTGCGCCGGCGCCTCCTCATTGGCCGAGCGCACGAAGATGTTGCGCCCGCCCGGCATCACGTGCAGCCGGACCCAGTCGTCGTCCTCGGCGCCCCGCGGCACCTGGTAGAAGGCCATGACGAGCCCCAGGGGGTCGAAGCGCGCCTCTCCCGCGGCGAGCGCCAGCCGCCGCGTGCGCGAGGACTGCCCGTCGGCGCCTACGACGAGGTCGTACCGCCCCCGGCGGCCGTCCGAGAAGGTCACGTCCACCACCGGCCCGTCCCCGTCGTCCCGCTGCGCGAGGTCCGTGACCGTGACGCCGAACTCGTAGCGCACGCCGCCGCTGCCCGCGAGAGTCTCCTCATCAGAGTGTCGTGTGGCTGCTGTCGCTGCTGCCTTTGCTGCTTTTTCCCCGCTCGCCGCCCCGTTCCCGCCGTCGCCTCCTTCTTCCTCGCGGTCTGGGTTGAGCCCGAGACTAGCGCGGTAGAACACGTCCACGAGGTCACCCCGCATGATCTCGTACTCGCTCGTCAGCGCCTGCGCGCCGTGACCCGAGTCGTTCGAGCCGAACGTGGCGAAGGCGCGGCCCCGCGCGTCGACGATGCGCACGCCCCGCTCCGGGACCGCGCGTTTGCGGATGGCGTCGAGCACTACATCACGGGTATCTAGTTAATGGAAGGGCATGGTCAGGGTAAATGAGAGACTGGAGGAGAAGATATGGGGATTCGTGTCGGAAAAAGCCAAGCTTGGGTAAGGGGGCGGGAGGGAAAGCCTAGGACGACACAGGATTCAAACCTAGAAAAAGAACCCAGGAAGCAACTGAATTCATATGTCCCATTGAAAAAAATAAAAAGAAAGAAAAACATATACGCACAGCCCATCTTCCGCACGATGGGGATGGCCTGCGCCCGGAGATCAATCTGCAGCCCCGTGTCGCGGAGCCTGGGCGCCCTCTCGACGACGGTGACGTCGAACCTCGACAGGTCCGGGTCGGCGCGCCGCAGGAGCGTCGCGAAGGCCGGGCCGCAGACGCCGGCGCCGACGACGAGGATCCTGATGAGCGGCATCGTTCTTCAACCAACCACAAAACTAGCTGTCCGTCTCACTCACACAAGCCCTGCTTCCCTCGTCCTTTTTCTTCTTCTTTTTCCCTTCTTTTTGCTTTTCTTTTTTTTCTCTCCCTTTATTGGCGAGAGGGAGGACCGTTTCTCAGCGAGAAAGAGAGTTCGAGGTAACAACGGTAAAGTACGTACTCGATGGCGGACGGCTATGAAGCCGTGGATGTGAATAGGCGAGGCCAGACAGCAGCGCTCATGCCCAAAGTCGAGTTCGTAACGCCCTCCTATTCCTAGCAGACCTTTCACGGTAAACAGATGGACAGCGGGATGCGTCCACACACATATATCCACCTTCCCCGCGCCTCCGGTCGCTATCCGACGCCGAAGCACCCATCCATCCATCCATCCATCCCATCCATTCATTCCCCCCCTCCCCTCCCCTCCCCCTACGACGAGCGAACGGGTCCTAAATCCCGATCACGGCCCTCGCGAGTACATGCACAGATCGCACCCACTATCCAGCTAGCTGTCGAGTATGTGACAGGACCAGACGAGGTGATGAGACAGGTCATATCCCGCAGGGAAAGGGTGTATGTGTGGCTTGGGGGGTCGCAGCAGCCCGCGGCCAAGCCAACATCTAAGACCCTGCAGCCGCGCCGTCCCTCCCCGGTCAAACGAGCCATAATCCCGAGCCTTGTTCAGCCATGCGATAAGTGGTACGTCATATATAAAAGAGGGCCGGGAGGGGAGGGGAGAGGCAGGGAGTGTGTGACCGGTGTAGCATCGGCTTTATAGTTGGCTGGTTCGGGTCGGGTGATTCGGGTGTGCTTTAGGGTACCAAGGTTAGGTAGGTACCTAGCCAGAATCGGGACGGAACTTAGAAGAAAAGCAAAAAAAACGTACATTGCTAAAACATTGTTGGCGGGATCGGAACAAGGCGGCAGTCTGGGGGGATTCACAAGATTTCTCCAACAGGGATATTCTTTTATTAATCATGTGATGCCGGGCCTGGTGCTAATGGACAAATCAACATCTTGGATATTCTTTTAAACATGTTGACCACCATCACTCATCATCCCGCGGGGTATCATTTCTGGTTGTATGTATCAGTTGGGCGGGTGCGCCGCCTCCTCCTCCTCGGACTGCACGACCTCTTCGGGTCGTTTCCAATGGACCTTGACGCCGCCCCAGCTCTCGTCACTGTAGCCCTCCTGGACCTTCCTGCACATCTTCAGCCCCCATTCCGTGACGCCCACCATCAGGCAGCTCTCGAACATGAAGGCGCAGCTCCCCTTGCCCACCAGGGCCGGCCCGAGCTCGGCGTTGCGTGCGCCCTCGAAGCTGTTGGCGTCGGGCCCGTGGCCGCTCATGACGTTGTGCAGGCTGGCGCCCC
The DNA here is from genome assembly GCA_022385595.1 of Xylaria palmicola. NCBI lineage: Eukaryota > Fungi > Ascomycota > Sordariomycetes > Xylariales > Xylariaceae > Xylaria > Xylaria palmicola. Next base: position 44,931 of record MU281423.1, read on the forward strand.
CGGGCACGAAACCGCCCTGCCCGCCCTTCTTGGCGTCGTAGTCGCCGGCGATGAGGCCCATGAACTCGGACATGGTGTTGCGGTGGTACCACGGCGGGCGGAAGGTGTCCTCGGCCACCAGCCAGCGCGGCGGGAAGATGACGAAATCGGCAACGGCGGTGCCAGGGTGGTCCGACAGCGCCGAGAGCACGGTGAAGATGGAGGGGTCCGGGTGGTCGTACGAGATGGAGCCGATGGTGTTGAAGCGGCCGAGGTCGTACTTGTACGGGTAGTAGTTGCCGTGCCAGGCGACGACGTCAAAGGGCGTATGGGGCTGCTTGGTCTGGAACAGCGAGTTGTTGAACTTGGCGGTGATGGTGTACGTGTTGGGGCCCTCGGACGCGGTGGCGCCGTAGTCCTCGCTGAAGCAGGCGACGGGGGCTTGGAAATCGCGGGCGTTGGCGAGACAATTGGAACCGATGGGGCCTAGCTCGGGGAGGGTGAAGTGGCCCTGGTACAATTCCAGAGCATAGCCACGCGCCGGCCCGGATGGCAGATGGACCTGGTACTTGACACCACGCGGGATGACGCATATCTCCATGGGCCGCACGAGGAGCCATCCCTGCTCGGTCCTGATGTCAAGGGCGCCCTCCTGCGCCACTATCAACAGATCACCGTCGGCCGAGTAGAAGGCGGCGTGTTCGTCCATTGACCGGCCGGCGGCGTAGATGTACATGCCAATACCCTGTTTCAGCGTGGGGTCACCGGCGCCCGCGACGAGGCGCATGCCCGACACGAAGTCAGACTCCTTGTCATGGTCGAACGGATCCCACCGCAGCTGATTTGGGATGTACTCGAGTTTCCCCGACTTGGAGAGCCCATCGGTGGCCGAGGTAAAGGGAGGGTGGGCACAGGACGGCAGGATGCGGTACAGCCAGGACTGCTGATTCTCGTGTCGCGGGGCGGTGAAGGCGGTGCCCGAGAACTTCTCGGCGTAGAGCCCATGCGGCGGCTTCTGAGGAGAGTTCTGAGCGACGGGGAGAGCACCCGGCACGGCCTCGGTCCTGGCGCGGTGAGCATGCGGGCGAGGGGCGAGGAGATAGAGGGGGAGATGACCTACTCGAAATAGGAGGCGAAGCCATTCTGGTACTTGTGGCGCTCTGGAAGCTCGAAGGCTGTGACGGGCATGGCGACGTTGTTCGTTCTCGAGTACGTATGGGGTGGCTAATCGGGTGCAGCAAGGACATGTGTTGGACGAGGTGGAGGGACATCGGCCGCGGCCATGCTGCAGCTATGTAAGACAAAGAAAGGGTCAGATAACGTGAGCCAACGAAAGGGACGGTTAGTATGTGACGATCGGTGGAAGCGGCTACTGGAGGTTCATGAGGAGGTGCTTCTATTCCGTCGTGCGAGGTGCGCTAGCCGTGTCTCGGTCATCGGTGGAGTTTGGGGAACATGGCGGGGTAGCTCCGACACTAGCCAGCAATACCCGACGGCTAGGCCAACAACCGAGGGTTACTAAGGTTACTAAGTCCTTCCTTACCTAAGGTACTTAGGTAAGTACCTACCTAGGTCAATTCATCCCTGTTTATTCGGTGAAGCCTTCTACTGTGTAGATACGGACTGACAAGTCATACGGGACCATCATGTGTTGTGGCTTCCATAGCTTTCACGCAGTGGTACGAATCTCCGTTTAGGGAGCTCGGTGAGCATCCTGTGCCAACCCACGAGACTACTTCATAGACATATATCCCACCATTTTTAGGTATGGATATCGCCCGTCCCGAGAGCTACCTAGACTAGTAGAGCAGCGAGGTTGATCCAATGGTATCATGGGAATATGCTCTTCCAAAGGACGTTTGCGATAAACCAAATTCGGCGAACTCGACCTAGTATTCGAACATCGGCATGCTAGTCCAGGCCCCCAATACTATTGGGCGGTGGTATCAATACATGACAGCGGTATGGCCCGCGAGACGTGAAGCTCCTTGCGATATCTTACAGCGGAAGTTCAATTTCGGACGAACAAACGGACCAAAATCGAGGGGGGGGGCGGGGGCAGTAACTCGAGTGAAGCACCGTTCATGTGCATTTCTTATTCTACCCATTACTGACAGTATACATGTTGATCGGACCCTGGCTGTTTACATCGAACGAACCGTTGCTGTGTTTGTTTGTTGGCTTGATTTCCAGCACGGGGCAACCATGTTTTCTCACTTTAAGGAACCCCAACTAACTTTATAACAAAATGGAGGCAAGGATCAGTTCACACAGTGGACTGTGATCGACCAATACGATTCTATCATCCAGCTTTTTGCGATGCCTTGAACTGCATAACGAACGCACTGACTTGGAGTCATACCGTTGCATCTACCGGGATCCAAATGTGTACACCTACCAATCGACAGCGTCCATTCGGACTTCGGGATTCCCGGCCGCCGCCGGAGCAGGGGGCGGACAACTTCTCGCCCGAGCAGTTATCCGAAGAGCAACTGCGAGCAATGGCGTCTATTCAAATACAGATAGGCCACACGAGGCTGTCATGATGAGGAGCTTGATGGTTATTAGTTAATTCGACTTCTTTGGCCAACGAGCCAGGCTCACGGAAAACACCCATCTTGCCACCTCCATTGAATCACAGCCATAGCAGACAGCCATCATGGCCTCCTTGAACGTCCTCATCATCGGAGGCGGCATTGCGGGCCCGGCTGCCGCCTACTGGCTGTCGCGGATCCCCGGCGCCCGCATCAAGCTCATCGAGCGGTCCTCCCAGAAGCGGGTATCCGGCCAGCAGATCGACCTCCGCGTCGCCGGGCTCGACATCATGCGGAAGATGGGCATCGAGCCCGCGGTGCGGGCCGTGCGGTGCAAGGAGCCCGGCACGCAGCTGGTCGACACGGACGGGCGGACGGTGGCCTACTTCCCGGCCGCCGCGCACGGCAGCGGGCGGCAGAGCCTGACGTCCGAGTACGAGATCATGCGCGGCGACCTCGTCGGCATCCTGTACCGCCTCACCGAGGACCGCGACAACGTGCGGCACGTCTTCGACACGACAGTGCGGGACTTCACGCAGGACGACGAGGCGGACCCCGACGGCAAGGTCCACGTCACCTTCTCCGATGGTGCGCGCGAGGACTTCGACCTCGTGCTCGCCGCCGACGGCACCGGCTCCCGGACGCGCCGCCTCCTGCTCGGCCCCGACGCGCCCGACCCGCGCCACCGCACCGGCGGCTATGTCGGCTTCTTCAGCGTGCCGCCGCAGCCGTGGGACTCGGACCGCGGGACCCTCTGCGTGCTGCCGGGCACCCGCATGGCGCGCACGCTCATGACGCGCAAGGACTGCGCCGAGGTCACGCGCGTCGGCGTCATCCTGGGCGCGCGCGACGCCGCCGTCGACGCGGCGCTCGAGGCGGGCGACGTGGCCGCCCAGAAGCGGGCGCTGGCCGACGTCCTCGAGGGCGGCGGGTGGGAGACGGAGCGGTTCATGGGGGCCCTGCTCTCCGCCCCCGAGGCCGACGACCTGTACTGCACGCCCTTCGAGGAGGTCAGGCTGCCCGAGGGCGACTGGTCCCGGGGCCGCGTCGTGCTCCTCGGCGACGCGGCGCACTCGGCCACGGCGAACGGGTACGGGACCTCGTGGGCCCTGATCGGGCCCTATCTCCTGGCCGGCGAGCTGGCAACCCTGTACGAGCGGGACAAGGCGCTGCCCCCGGCGTCCATCGTCCAGGCCGCGAGGAACTACGAGAAGATGTGGCGGCCGACAGCCCTGGCCGGCCATGGGGACGGGTGGCTCGCGTCTTTGTTTCCTCCCCGATCAGCGCTCGGAATTCATATCTTGAACCGGGTCGTCGGTGTGGCAGCGTATCTCCGTCTCGACCAGTACATCGGATTTGACGGGGCTGTTGGGAAATGGAAACTTCCGGACTATCCCGCACTCGATAAGGATCAGGGAGCAGACTGAATAATGTTATGTTTTCCGTTCTTGTGATGTCAATGCCCCTGGTGTTGAGGGTGTATGTCCTTTTTTGAGTTTCGGCAACCCACTCTACTCTCAGTAGAAAGCGAAAGATACCTACCGTCACACGAAGGTACCTGCAAGCATGCATATGTATAACAACTCATGTTAATCAGCAAGCTTTGTTTGTTCACTAAATAAATAATTTTATGGTTTTCAGGTACAATACCCTCCTTCTAACAACCTTAGCCTTGATCCGTGAACGGCTTGAGCAAACGTGCTCTTACATTGTATATGGCCATCAGCTTTAACATTGCAGACACTATAAATAAAAGTGTAACTGAAAGCAAATCAAGCAACAGTCACTCTGCTTAAGTAATTGCTGTACATTTGTTCCGTACCAGGTACCTAAGGGTGTGGGCTCGAATAATGTAAACAGGATAATGTTTATTTTGGACACAGTGAGAGTAACATGTTACTACTTATCAATGCGTGAGCTATATCAATAAAGGCAAATGTGTGTGTCTATGTAAATGAGTCGCGAGGGATTTCAGGCTTAACCGAGCTCAAACTAGCAATCATACCGCGGCCTCGAGATAGCGGCTCGCTGTCAGCTATGTCCCTGCTTTAGATCTGAACAGACTGTACTCCGACCTCCTCTAGCAACCTTTTCGATGAGGGACGAGGGACCGGTGGCCGGAGTCAGACAACGCTGGAGATGGATGAACATAGGATGCTGATGTATGGAATCGAGATAGATCTGGTGAAACAGAGTTCGAATCGTAACTTTCAGTCCTGACCTACGTTTACAAACGAAAACGGCTTGTTAGGTAATGATTGTCAAATGTATGCAGCCGTGTGTTTGGCATGATCTGACACATCTGATCCATGATATCCGTACGCCGTTAGCCGAAGCCAATAGAACGTCTACTATGCACGGAGGGGAAATGGTAGCGTCACACAGATTGGTGAGTTGTCTGACGTGCAGACAAGTCGTTACAATGAGTCAACCGAGTGGTTGTTATTGTAAGTACATGCCGCAGCCTGCTTCGACAGACAATCAAGCAACCATAGGACAGAGGGCAGGAACGTCCGGCCCCAACCCCCTAGCGGCGGGGTGCCGACACTATAAGTAGCTGTGGCTACATAGGAGGCATGGTACCACCGCCTACGTTGTGCCATCGCCTCGCCACTGCTCCCTCCCACTCTTCACTCTTGTTATCGACTCCAGCTCGCAGCAGGCCATATCTCAACGACCGCTATCATGGCGGCAAGAACTCCAGCGCGGATTTCTCGGAAGGATCTGAGGGAACCATTCAATGGGCCGGCGGTCATTGAGAATGTCAAGCACCTCGCGTCGTACAGTTGGATCGAGGCATCAGTCCCTACTATCGCCGTGCCCGGTATCCCGCCCCGATGGTCACCCCCGGCAACCCCCAGGCCACTGCGGAAGGACTCGGGCTTGGTTTACATCGCCCAGAACGACGCACGCTATCCACAGAGCCCACTCGAGCCCCTCTTCCGCTCGCTCTTCATCGCCGATCCCGAGTTCGACGTCGGACGCGTCGACTTCATAACTGACCGGAACAACATCCGCAAGCTTCTGAGCTTTATCGATCCCTCGTCCAGCCGCAACGGGCTCGAGTCATTCAAGATCAGCGTCGAGGCGGTAGGCAGCACCATGCTCCTGTCTCGGATCGAGACCAAGACGACTGAGGTGATAGCGCCCCACGAGTTCAGGGGCTACGGCCATGAATTCGAAAAGGCCTATACGCGCTGTCAGCTCAGCGACAGCACCGGATATCACCGGATCGTCTCCTACCGTTTCGGGGGGCTTAGCCTCATCGTCCGCCATGAAGTGGACGGCTACGTTTCACAGCCTAGAAGCACAACCTCGAGTCGCAGTACGACGGAGGACGATGGCCTGGCTGGTTTGCTGGGATCTCTGTCGCTCACCACGCCCGGCTCGGCGCCTTCCAGGGCTCCCGCTTACACCCCGCCCGGCTCGAAAATGGTCATCCGGGAGGAAGGGATGGTAGTGCCCCTAGACTCGACCCTGGAGATCAAGACGCGTGTCAGCCACAAGCAGCTAGATTTCCAAGAGATTGCCGCGCAGCTCTGGGCTTCGCAGACCCCGAAGCTCGTCCGGGCCTACCACAACCGCGGCCTCTTCCAAGACACCAGCGTCGAAGATGTCGCGGGGAAGGTCAAGGCCTGGGAGCTGGCGAACCAGAAACACCTGAAGCGGCTTGTGGCGCTCTTGAGGTGGATTAGCATGGAAGTGAGGAATTGTGGTGGCAGAGCAGTCGTGGAATGCGACCACACGTCGGACAGGATCACCGTGGTCCCCATGGTCGGCGCTGGACGCATGCTGCCGCAGAATCTATATGCAAGATGGAGGCTCGGGGACAAAGCCCGAGCCCAACGCGGCTAAGACAACTACACATGATGTCACAGGAGGAGTAAAAGCTGACTGACATCACGGGCATAGGCTTAGGGGAGGCACATGATTCTGAGAACTAGGGGGTATGAGATACAATCGACTCATCTAACATCTAGGTAGTAGCGTAGTTGCACGTCACATCGAAAGAATGATAGCTCCATTTCCGGGTTTGGGCAACATAGCCGTCTCTGAACTGTACTGTAACCATGGGCGACGCAAAATGTCCCGAGCATAATTGTCATACTCGGGGACTATACTGATGTGCCTTGAGCGTAGTGTCGACATCGTATCTGAGGATGCCATCTCATGCTGTCTACTAGTTGCTACGCGTGGGTGATCTCTGCTGGCTGATGGGATTCTGCGAAGGCGTAGATTTATATTTTTATGAACTTCATGATTGTTGATACAAAATAAGTTTAATGTTGATATCGGCCACCCTAGCTATACGCCCGAAAAACCGAAGTACTTTCTGTGACACATTGCCAGCCCGCAACTGAGAAAGGACATGAATTCTTTTCCAATAAGGCCGCACCCCGGCGGTGGTACTTAGGTTAGTAACTGTAACTATTGTCATCCCGGCGGCACATTAATCTAATTTCACCGTAGCACATTTCTCTGACCAATATGAATCATTTCCGGAGCCCTGCCAGTGATAAGGGAGTCACGCTTCCCATCCATGTAGCCCGGGTTCTAAGGGTCGTTGTTGCACTCGGATGCGACGGTGCCTACTGTATGGCAATTCCAGCTCTTTCCCCATCAAGTACGCAAGTGCGGTAGACAGAAAAGCCTGCATAAATATCCGGAGGTCATAGGCGAAGGAGAGAAAAAGGTCACCTATAAGTCTGTGTCGTGATCAGCCATGTTACCACCTGAGATAGGAATGGTTATGGACATAAGAATACTAGACCGAAACGCACGGAATCAAGCTGATAACTATGGCAAAAGAGCAGACTTGTCAGTCCTTGATCAAGAATTCCCGGGGAATACGGTTATGAATTAGGCTAAGTTAGTTAGGTACTCCTTGATTCTCGTTATCTACGGGGACTGTGCCCTGAGAACTAGCCCGTCATGTGTCTGGCTACATTTAATACACTAGAGATAACTAGCTACTGACAATCCTGTGAATATTCAGGTTAGGGTGGGATTTGAATAAAGCTGCGCCTTCCATATCGGATTAGTGAGCACTGATGGCGTATGTGGATGAAGGAAGACAGACATGTCACAGCTATCACAACGACATACGTAGTTAGATGGGATTGGTCAACGCGTTGGGCTGGTGTGATGTATATGACTATGAAGTGAGCAATGCCTTGTCATATTACCTATTTCTGATAATCATCGTTCTTGGAGCTCTAGTTAACTCATCGATACTGTTAGTATCGGCATCGTTTTCAAGCGGAAAGCCATTGACCCCAGCATGCAGTAACTAACATATCATATTGGCGCCTGTGTTGTGTGTTAGGTGGGTAAAGTAGGTAGATGAGACATGGAGACGGGAGCCCCTGCAAAAAGGGAGGAGGCGAATGAGACCTACCACACTTACGGGTTACCAATCCCCCGGAACCAACCCCCACGTACCGCGTTCGAGGTTCCCTCCTGGCGGGCCCTTTGGGAATTACCGAAGGGGTGTCACCAGGGTGGGGAAACGCTACGCAACCACAGGACCAGGTGATTCACTTCTAGAAAAGCTAAGGAATTTATCGGCCCACCGACCAGAAGAGCGCGCATGAAACTGCGGCTAGCACTGGCGCCTAACTCGTCACGGCGTAGCGTGGAAAAGCAAAAAGGAAGCGGTGTTGTACCTACTTGTACGTACGTAACGCCCAGCTTCCATGCCGGGGCTCGTTCTTCTGACAAGTGACAGATGGAAATGGGAATGGTATTTGGCATGTCATACTCCGTATATAGCGTGAATATAGCCTGAAAGCGATGGATTCAGACTAAGTTACTGTCGGCTGCTGCTGCTGCTGCTGCTGGACTGATGACCCGGTCAGACCGCCTGCTCCCAGCTCAATATTGTTTCATTGTTGATAACTAATCTAGCGGGCAGTCAGTCTTATGGATACGGAAGTTGCTTTTCGAATCGTATGTTCCTGACTGACTATGCCTAGCGAGCCGATGGCCAAATTAACCCGTTGTTTCTGCCCCCCTCTCTGACATCCATCTAGTGTTAGTTGGTGACCGCCCGCTTCTCCCAATCTGGAAGTTGCTGGCGCTTTATCAATCTTCCCAAGCGGGCAGGGTATGCAAAACTCTCTTGTGGTGTACTAGTGGGTAAGGGCTCATTACCGTTCAAGCCGAGATAAGAGAAAGAGTTCGGGGAGCACCTGTTTCCCCGTCTCTTCCAACATGTCTCCCTCCCAACGCAAGAAAGTCGCCCGCCCGCGGCTGGACTAACATGGATCCTACGAGTGCTAAGGTCTCAGACTGTCTAGTGTACTTGGTCATACAGGGCACGAATGATCCAAACCTGATCCATAGTGAGCGTAGATATAGCTTGTAGTGCGTTTATCATACAGTCTAGACTTTTTCGGGACAGGTGGTGTGTACGCTGGACACGCCACTGCATGAGTGATTTCTCACCTTGTACTTTTGTGCAATCCCAGTTTGTGCCCAACCTTGATGGTTACCATAGAAGCAAGGCGCCGCCTTCTGCCCGCCCTCTTCGCTGAACGGGTATGGCTTGCTCGGTTAAGTGGCTCTTGGGCACACCGGTACCTAGCGCACTGACATTAGCCACCTCTCAACGACGTGTGCAGTCCCCTGGAAGTATCTTAAAACAAAGACTCTTTTTTTTAGTATAGACTCAGAACTCCTGATACCTGGGGCAATATATGCTCCATACCAGGTTTCCGCTAATCGAATACAAGACAGCTTCCAGGTACTTCCTGAGGTCTTTGGAGAGACAAGGGTTGTGTCTCGTCTCTTCTACGGTCTGCTGGAATGCGGCGACCTGCTTCTTGATCTCGTCACAACATATCTTCTTGGCCTCCGCCTCATTAACAGATCTCTCCTTCATTATGACCCAGATAGCATTGAAAACGTAGTCTAGGCCGGATTTCCTGGCGTCGTGTCTCTCCTTTTCCCACGAGAAAAGATCGTTGGTGAGGCCGAGGGCGGCATACCCCGATCGTGCCATCTCCATGCAAATCTCGTACTCATCATCGGGAATCGTAAGCGCCATCCCGAAAGTCAGGGTGCCGAACCATATTCTAAAGTAGTTGCTCGTCAGTGACTAGTCCCATGTGATACGATTCAGGGGAAGGGGTCTGCATGGACTTACAGCTCCCCCGCGTCGATGACTCGAGAGGGAATGTACTCCTCGAGAGTCTCGAATGGCGATGACCTAGTCCGTGCAGCCAGCTGCACAAACTTTGCCCATGCTTTCATTGCCGTCACCGCACGCGCCGGGTCGATGGCCATCATCTCGGAGAGCATCTGTGCCTGCAGACGCTTCTCCGGGCCTGATTTGACGTTGACTCTCCGATCGAGAGCGCCCTCTCCGAAAGCAGCGAGCATCTTCGTCGTCTCTGTCTTGAAATCCTTCTTCAGGTCGAAGCTTTCCAGCTTGTCTATTATACAGTCAGCTATCTCCCAGCCTATAGTCTCTTCTGGTTTTGACGACTTGCCATCATAGAGGAAGGCGAACTCGTTCGCGTAAGAGATGAGCTCGAGCCTATCTGGCAGACATTCGGGGACCGTCACACAGATGAAGGTGAATAGGTCTCCCAGCCCGCCCTTGTAGCCGTCGACATTGCATACATGCTTGGACCAATCTCGCTGGGCTCGAAGAGCACCCTTGAATTCGAGATGCTGGTCCTTGTGTATACGTAGGGGAATCCCTCCGTCGAGTCCATGAGACTCATAGGCCCTGGGGTCAATCTTGTGGGAGTACTTGAAGTCCATGGTAATCGAGTCGAGTCTAGAGGGAGGAGTCGTCGACGAACACGAGATTCGAAAGGGTTGCAACAGGATACTATAACTAAGGGGGGAGGCTCCCTGACGGTCTGTACGGGGACGACGTGGTATATAAAATGGCCGTGATGGCACCCCTTCTCAGGAGATATTCCTTGCTTTTGTCGATGTGCTTCTTAGGCTCTGGCACATATTAAAGGGGGCTTGGTTGGAGGCGTCGGACCGAGTCGAAGTGGTAGGGGTATTTTGCATCTCTCGCCCTGGTGGACCACTGCATCCCAAAGTGGCAATGTGGTCTTGGAGGTTACTAAGGTAGTACGCCATGGGAAGTATGGAGTCGGCGGGAGGTTACTTGGGGGACTTAGTCTGAAAAGGCGTTGGTGAATACCCCGGCCAGATCGGTGATGGCTACCATGGACCATGGTAATGACTTTTTAAATGGGCGCGGCGGCCCAGAGTGGAGCAACTGGGTAATGCGTTTGAATCGACGAGGTCATAGCCATGCCGTGTCCATCCCCCATTTCATTACCAATGCCTCTGAATACCTACATGTAGGTAAGTGCAAAGTGCATAGTAAATAACACGGATCCGAAAGAACGGCACGCTTCCCCTGGCCGAAAACAGCAGCTAGGAACCCGAGGCATCGGTTAAACAGGCGGTAATCTTGCGTGCAGTTTTACTAAAAATACCGGCCACCGCAGGTGTACACTCACATACCCTCCTCTCTCCTATCTGGTGGCCTGTGCCTGTCCTGTCCCGTCCTGTCCTGTCGTGGCCAGTAGAGGGTGACGGGTGTACATCTGTCTGTACCTGGACCCGGTCGGATGGAACGCCGCGTGTCATGAATGGACACTAACGTAGCGTCGTTAGTGTGTCTCTACCTAAAGACCCCGAGTGGAGCCGTGCTCAGACTATCACGACGGGCCCCCTTTCGCCATCAGGTACCTGCATGTACACTCTATTTGTGCACTTTATTTCATTGGGACACCCAGACCCTGCCGAAAAAGATGGTTGATGACTTTTCCATGGCCTGTCATGTGACTGTCATGGCTGGCGACCGGCAACTTGAACTACCAGCCTGGGTAGGATAGGAGGCGGCATCTCCTCATTCATGTGTCTTGCCCAAGCAATTGTGGTTCGTCTATCGCTCCGCAACAGACATGGCGCCCCGAATATCCGAGTTGCTCTCGAATGCCGATCGCACTACCGTCATCGGTACCCTCCTGCTGGCCTGGGCTATCTATGTCGCTGGTCTGGTCATTTACCGGCTGTACTTTCACCCTCTGGCGGGCTTCCCGTGTGTAGCTCTCCGAGTCCTTTTCTTCTCTTTTCGGTACCATTTTCAGACATGACTGACTCCTTCTCAGAGGGCCCAAGCTGGCCGCGGCAACGGGATGGTATGAATTCTACTACCAGTGCTGGTGCGAAGGCCGATACATATTCGAGACAGAAAATATGGTCAAGAAATACGGTATGGATCGTCGCCTCCGTACTTGAGCCGGTTCCTCTAATACCACTTTCTGTTTTAGGCCCAATCATTCGCGTCAACCCCGAAGAGCTCTTCATTCACGACCCCGAGTTCTACAATGAGGTCTACGTCACGGAGAGCACACGGCGTACCAATCACTATGATAACTTCGCCCAGGGGATTGGTTTCGACGGTCAGTCCTTCATGCCTTAGTCGCCTGAGGGCTCACACTGACAATGCTGCAGGCTGTCACCTCTTGACCGTGGATCATGACTTGCACAGGGCACGGAGAAAGCCAATTGAGCCCTTCTTTTCGAGAATGGGGGTCTCGAGGTTGCAGGATATGCTTGCTGAAGTCGCGCTGCACCTGGAAACCCGGTTGAGGGGGTACGCTGGCACTGGCGAGGTTGTCCGACTCGACCACGCATTTACTGCCTACACGGGAGATATCATAGGGCGAATGTGCCTGGACACCGATGATCCTAGCGACCGATTCTTAAGCAAAGAGGACTTTTCGGCCGATTGGTAGGTTCTCCCCTCCCCTCCCGACTTCTGGTACCGCGCCGTCCCGTCTAATGTTGCCCACTAGGTTCTGGGTCATGCATATGATAATACGTTCAGTTCCACTCTTCTCCGCATTTCCGTGGATCATCTGGTAAGTGTCGTTTAGCTGCCTCCATGTGGACGCATCTCTGATCCTAGAGCCATGACTAGGCTTCTTAATCCGATCCCTGGTGAAGCGCTACTCTGGCTGTATCCTCGCGGCAAGGCTTTCGATATCTTTCAAAAGGTCTGAAAACAGTGTCACTGCTTCTTGTTACGTTGCAAACTTACATATCAACAGAAAGCACGAAGCAATATCCGCAAGGCCCTCGAGGGCGACAAGTCGGGCGACAAATACGTGGAGTCGCTGTTCCATCATGTTGCCAGCAGTGACATGCCGGCATCGGAGAAAACCGAAGAGAGATTGGCGAAAGAAGCTCAGCTTCTCCTGGGGGGCGGAACCGTGACCAGCGCCCGCACAATCTCGTGCGCTACTTACTATATCCTCACTCAACCGGACCTGGCGAAAAGGCTCGAGGAGGAACTGAGGCAACCGATGGCGGAATGGCCAAGCCATGTCCCTACGTGGGCAGAGCTGGAAAGACTGCCTTTGCTTCAGGCGGTGATCAAAGAGGCCCTGCGGTACGTATCTGGTCACACCTTGTCCCCCTGGTTATCAAACTTCCAGACTCATCTCAAAAAACAGCGTTGACTTCGGCGTCATGACCCGACTTCCCCGGATCTCACCCGATGTACCCCTTCAGTATAGGCAGTACACTATCCCGGCTGGTGTAAGCGTTCGCTCGAAGGGCCCTGCTACCGTGTCGCGCTAACACACTGCGAAGGTTCCGGTAGGGATGTCATCATATTTCATGCACACGGACCCAGACATCTTCCCGAGGCCGTTTGATTTTATCCCTGAGCGATGGCTCGGTACCGTCACTCCCCTGATGAACCGGAACTTTGTCCCATTCGCGCGGGGCTCTCGAACCTGTTTAGGCTCCAAGTCAGTTTCCGGTTTCCGTTTTCGTCTTCTTATTTCTTAAAAAATTTCTTCTCCCTCCCTCTCTCCCGCGTCCCTCCAGGGTTTTTTTTTTTTTTTTCTATTTAAAGATAAACCCTAGCAACTGGGACAATGACTAACGCCGGGTTCTTCGTCGCTACCAATAGCTTGGCCCTGGCCGAAATTAGTCTCGTGCTGGCGGTGCTTTTCCGTCCAAACGGGCCTAAACTGGAACTTTTTGAGACGGACGAGAGTGACGTCCGAGTAGCGCACGACTTCGGAGTACCCTTACCCAAACTGGACACCAAAGGCGTTCGCGCACTTGTTCGCTGATACGAGGCGCGCGCATCTAGAACCGTGATGAAAAGGTAGAGTATAACCTAGCTCACACCCCTCGGTGGCGTGGCGCGCCCCGGCGCGAGATAGGCCGTCGCGAGCGCATCCCGGGCTCGCCTTTCATGGTACATGGAGAGACTTGTTTCGAAGCGGTGAGGATGGCTAGCGTATCAAGACCCCAGTCGCTCCAACCCAGCATGTACTTCTGTAGTTAGATAGTTCTGGTCGAGGTGTCAAAGCTCTGAGACCCCGCAAAAACAAAATTTCGCGATACCACCCAGCTACCCATTCCCTGGGAAGGGGATCTGCAGGCGACACGCCTAATAGTCCCGAAATAGTATAAAAACCGGCTTCTCGGGCCCTTCCTGATGGTTACCGAGCGCCCATCGATGTTTCGGCTTATCGCAGTGTCTGTCTAACCACAATGCATGCCCGGTGTCTTGCATGCCCCTGAGATGCCGTACCAAGTCCTAGCCGAGACGGTGAAGTGCCGGATACCTGCCAATTCCCTCATTAGGTACTGCTATAGGTATAGGTGTCCTTGACTGCGTCGATTGAGCTAGCTCTCATCTCCGGGTATTTCATTCAAAGGATTCATAATCTAGTGTTAGCGAAATCCGCCAGCATCCACGGCTCGGTGGTGCGGGCAACTAGCCTTGTTTTTCTGCTATAGAAGACCACCTATAACAAATGTAACGAACTAGTTAGCTGATCAGGAAACTTGTGCGTTCGTGGTGTGGTAGTATCAACTTGGCGCCAGCTAATCCCGAGAATGAATGGCTTAGGTCAGCGCACGTGGTCCAATGAGCTACATGAGACATATTGCCATTGCGAGAGCGAAGGGCTTCTACTACCTACCGTCATCCATTTACAGGATAACACGTCTTGGCGAGCTACTTGGCCCTTGCCGTCCCAGCTCAGATCGCCTCAGCCAGCGAGTTCTGCCAACCATTCAGTGTCCCGGCGTGCAGGAGACGAGCTTCTAAGTGGTGAAGTATTGAGCAATTCATGCGAGTGTGTGTCCTTGCGGGGTGGTCGACCCATGCCGTTCAAAGGTTCCCGGAAGACGCAGACGGCAAGGCGGCAAGCCATGGGACGGCATGAATCCATGTTCGCGATAATTTCCCTGTACGCACATCCACTAAGTGCCTGATTATGCTGATGCCTGGCTTTATGAGGGTGCTTAGTTAGACATACCTGCTGCCGTCCGCAGGGCAGGAAACGAAAAGCCAAGGGTTGGGCGGCCAACTTTCGGGTCGGTTGCGAGACATGGGCGTCAATAATTGATCAGCTTGGATAGGCAAATGCATTTTTCTTTTACAGACAGCGAAGTAAGGACATCAAATAGAGACAGGCGACCGCCTCGGCGTTTGCCGATCCAAAAGGCCGACAATCTCCGCATCGATCATGGGGGTCACCAAGGCATCGTTACTAAGCACAAGTACACAAAAGCCATTGCAGATAAAAGCTGTCTCGCTTGCAATCAACTCGGGATGCGCTTGGACGCCAACATCAAGTCCAAAACGACAATTCCGGGGGTTTGACGGCGGGGACTACCTAGTTAACAGGTGAAGAAAGAGGCTGAAACATCCAGGGTCGGTGGGAGGCCAGATTCCTGGCGCAGAGACTTAGGCGCTGTTCAACGAACGAGAATACGGATCTCCCGGGCTCTTGGGTCAGCGACAGTGATGGCGCCTTTGGTTGCTTTTCGAAGCGGTATGACTGCATAAAGTCCGCTGGTAATTTCCACCTCTGCTAACGGTCAGTGGGCCCCCGGACTTGATCCCAGAGACGGAATTGCGCCGGGGGTGTCGTGTTAACGGCGTCTGAGCAAGGATACAGGGGAGGGGGGGGGGGGGGGGGGTTCTGGAGTTTTTATTCGAAAGGATCTGAGCCGCGAAAGCTTCTTTTTGCATGGATTGTGCGCACACGCAGCCGACCTCGCTAATCATTGGATACCGGTATCCCATCCTGCTGCCGCGGCTGAGACATTGTTCGGTATCAGACGCGAAAGCTGTGGGCGCGCACCCAGTGGCGCAACGCCTCGATAATAAAGGTCCCGAGCATCTTGCATGTACACGTCATGCGGTCCTATCCATCAAAATCGAACCGACGGTAAGGGCCTGGTGTCAATTCTCGGGAGGCTTGGCCATAAGAAACGCGACAAATACGGCGCGTCTCTGTGCCAGCTGGCGTACTAAAAGTCGCCTTTTATTGTAAATCCCGGGCTATTTAAGACGCCTTGTTCTTATTCTCGGTATGAATTTGAGACGTTAGTGAAACCAAAATAGCGCGACGGATTCGATACTGAACTATCCAGTACCAGAATAGCTACTTATCCAAAGTGTATAGTTGAGAATTCTACGGGTTGGTATTATACCCAATAGCCCAGAGTACTAGAAGGAGTTTGAGGTTAGGAAGACTGTGAATAAAACTCCGAGAGCGCCCTCGACAGACCATGCGGTCAGCCTTTTGTCTTTACATACATAAAATAATACGCTGTCGGCACTTCTAGTAACCGCGCCCAACAGACATGGATCTGATTTCAAGGTACCAGCGCCACCGCCTCGCTTACTAATGACTCCAAGCTGTGATCCTATAGCCTATAGGATATTGATATAGGTATTTCACGTGCATTCACAATCTCAATGTGCTCACCCCATGCGTATGTATGTACACTGGCAAGACAGGGCAACCCGCATTTCTTCAGCGCGTTTTCTAGATTGTGCTTGGCGAAAAATTCCTCTCCCAGGCGAGGTTCTCATGCCGAGTGAGCCCACGTGTCTCCCTGCCCTCTTCCCCTTGCAGGGAATATCACATGCCGTCGTCAACGTGGAGCTCTGCGCATGAAGCATCACATCGCCGAGCCGCTATACGCGCAAGACAAGACCGACCTAGGCAGTCGATCACATTCAGCACCCGAGGTATTGGCTCGCTAGGGAGACGGAGACGACTTATCGGTACCTGGCTGTAGAGAGGGTCGCATTTGTGGCTCCGGGGTGACCCGTACGGGTGGTTCGGATGCGGCGCCCAAGCAGCCGAACCCAGACGAGATGACCTTGCCTAGGTTACTACTGTGTACCTGCCTGCCTACCACGATGGTTCAATGCAAAACCGGGCCCCATACGTACGTAACGTTCCAGAAGAACTCGGGTCTTCACGACGGCACTGTGAGTGGACCGTCAATTGTGGACTCGTCGCACGTAGGGGGTCCAAAGACGGTAGGACCGAGTGAGAAGAACGAGCGGTTTGGGACGGCGAAATTGGAGTTAAACGACGCCGATTGGGAATAGTCCCGTTAGGTGAAAAACCCTGCGGCTCCACGGAGTGGAACGGGCCACATCACGCAATAAGCCGACTCGATCGTCAGCTGGGAGAACGTCAGACTTGAAGTCCGCTTCATTCATATATCTGACAGTCGTGTATTTTCAAAAGTTGCCAAGAAGTTTCATTTATTCGGCTCTTTTGAAGTGCCCAGGATCAGCCTGGAGGGGGGGCAATACCCTTGATTGTCGAAATACGGAGCCTCTCTGACATCTTAATTTGCCCATAAACCCGTCAGCCGGGATGCGCCTGACTGGGATGAAATTTCGTTTCAATAATCCCAAATTGGCGTGTGATTGTGTGTGTAACTTCCCTTTTTGATTGTTTGTAGATCAGCCTCGTAAAGTTCGATTTCACTTTTGCTTTCTTTTGTCCCGTCTTCTGCTAGGATAGGTACAACTAGGGTTGCGAGATGGTACGGTTTCACCCCATCCTAGCTACTGGCTAAGTAGATAGAATGTCTCGACGACAGCTAGTATTGATTAAGAAAAGCACTCTATGATTCATCCAGAACTAGGCTTCTGATCTCGGTATTTCATTGAATGCTAGGCTTGGGAGGAGGCTGCTGACCGTCTGACTGTATCATCACTTTAGGAAATTGGTTCTTCTAAGCCTTGAAATCAAGCTTCGTCCTAAACAACTTTTATTTGATTGCGAAGCTCACAACTAACATTCATTCAAGTACCCAATAAAACTATATATGTGTTTGTGAATCTTATTGCTGGGTGTTGTTAACCGGGCAACTTTGAAACACAGGCGCAGATTGAAGGTAGGTATTCTATTGATGCAATAGTCTAATATGGTTTCAAGGTGACTTGTAGAGATCTACTCTCCCCTACACAGCGAGAGGATGTCGTTCGGTTTGTAATACTCCGAATAGCCTCACTTTCCTCGCTAGGCACTTCCTTTCTAGGCTCCATGTCTGGGATCTTCGCTTAGAACTAAGGTCACAACCATTCAGCTTCCTCAGCTTGTGTGCGTGTAACGGACTTCAGCCATCTTCACCTTACCGTCTAGCCTTTCCCTTGCTATGCACAATAGGCCTCAATGAGCCCGATAACAATTCTCGGGACTGAAATGGAATGCAGTATATTTTCGATTTAAGGCACTAGGAAGTAATTAACTTCCGGGGAGCTGGGGCAGATAGGGTGCGTCCCCGATGCTCGAAATGATTGATACGATATCCTCAGATCCAGTATACACTTAGGCGCTGTTGATTTTACGACCCCTAGTCCGGCCAAGGTACGAGACGCACGCCCTCCCCATATTACTCTCGGGAACCGGGATACACGTATTCAATAAGCAACTGCTATTGCGGGTTCATCCCAGGATTAGCTAAACAGATACAACACCTCGTTTGCTTCCTGAATTCCTCTCTATCTACGATCGGAGTGGCTGTCACAACCAGTTCTATCATGTTAGTGGACTGTTCGCACTCAATTAATAAGTCTCCTTCCGGCACATCAGACGAACTAATTCACCACGACGGGTCGGAAAGCGAATCTGTCACAGTCGAAATATAAGTAACTGCATGCTGTCAGATCTTCGACTTGACAACTCCCTATTTTGGTTTGGAAATGCTGGAAGGAAATGAGAGTCTGAAGACAAGTGCAAGTGTTCTCGTTTGTGCCCGTCACGGAATAGAACAGTAGCACTGTACTACTCTACTAGCTATCGCATATGGCTGGATTTACTACTTGCGCTGCTTTCCTACAACACACTACACAGGGCTCACAGTTACCAGTCTTTCGAGAAGAACCAACAAATACGCTGCTTCCTTATATGATTAGTTAATCCCCCATGATGTTACACTATTGGTTTTCTTGACACCTTAGAACGCATGGTTATAGGCTCACTAACAAAATAGCACCCTGTCAAGTTGGAAACTCGACTGACTTCGTCACTTATACGCAATACCGCAACAGTCCTCCGGCTAAGAGTGTTACGATACGGATCGACATAAAAGTAACTGCAAGTGATCAAGTCGGAAATCTGACAATGTACTCTCTGTTGGTAGTATCGTGTTATCTTGATGTAGTTCTATTCCTTGTCAAAGAGCCCCCTTCGCTTTATCAAGCTGACCGATCAATAAACCTAGTCGGTTGTAACAAGGGCTCATATTGAGGGCTTGGGAGGTGAGTCTTCTATTGATATGATAGTCTACTATGGTGTCAAGGTGACCTGTGCAGATCTATTCTCTTTGCCCTTCGCAGGAAGATTTGACTGTTTTCTCATACTCTGAGAAACCTCACTTTTCTCACTAGGGACCTTCGCTTCGGACCTCTGGCCTCCGGTTGCCTCGCTTGAGGCCTATATCCAACTAGCCGCGATATTGAGCATCACAGCCTATTCACTCTCCTCAGCCGGTGTGCGTGTTAAAATCGGTCACTCTACCATGGCGAGTGTTACAAGTACACAAGCTGAGAATAAAAGCTGAATATAGTAGAACAGGAAGTTGAATAGGCTCAGCGAAGGCCCTAACCCAACGTCTAGCAAACCTCTCCTATGGAGGGAGGAAGAAGAGGTCAAGAGGCTACCTTGACACGCTAGTAGACCGTTACGTGAATAGAAGGACTACCTTCCAAATCCCTTTATAGCATGCGTCTGTAACAAGTCGGTGACCCTAGACAAGACGGCCGAGGTATCGTCGATAGTTACATGCATAGTTATCACCACATAAAAACTAAAACAATACTGGCAAGGATGCCGAGCTAACAGCTAGTCGGAATATTCTGACCAAGCTAGCCAAATGTTCCGAAATAGTCTAGGGACGCTGAAAGAGCCGAACCGGTCCGCAAGGAAGACGATATGAGAAGAAGAAGAAGAAGAAGAAGAAGAAGAAGAAGAAGAAGCGAAGTGCATGGTAGCGGGTATGTCGTTCAAAATATCGTGATGTGATCAAATAAACAGACGACAAAGTCTTCAGCGGTGTTCGACGGCCAGTTTCGAGGCGCTGCGTTGCATTTGATAATGCAGTCCAAACGAGGTTGTCGCCCGAGTTTGCGTGGAGAGAGCTGGGAGAGGGCCGATTAAATCAGTATAAGAATCAACTAACAACACCCAAAGGCTCGGTTACGGGATGCGTGGCTATCATATCCAACAGCTACCTGAAGCCGTCGGTCATGATCCGGACAGTCAAAAAACACTGAGTGTGTCGGTGATGATGGCCTGTCACGAAATATGTCGAGGGCTCTTAGGTCCGTCCTAAAGGCTATTATGGCGTCGAAAGAAGAAATATCTCTGAGCTGGCTGATCTTACTAACGATCCAATACATCCGCGATACTTCCAGGGAGCCAGCGTCGCCGGCTGGGGTTTCAATTCCCAGTGATCAGGTAGGTCGGCTTCCAAGCCAGAAGGGTAGAAGTGAGGACTCACTCAATGGAGTAGTCAACCGATTCCTCAGCCATAGCCGGAAACTAGATATGTGACCAAGCCGCCCGACATCAGAACACTCGCGGGTTAGCACAAAGATCACCATCTAAGTCAGTGTAGCGGTAAAGTTCCAACAAGACCACAACTGAGACGGAAACCCGGCTGGGTACCTAAGTTATCACCTATTCCATGATACGAATAAACTACACTGAGCAGCTTGGTGCATCGGGCGGTTAACTCGTATCAGCTCTCGGGATTTTTTACCTCCTATTTCAAATGAGGAAATAACAAGACAATAGCTCTGCATTCGGGGTCATACGTAGGAACCAACCACTCCATATGATAATCTAGAGGCACGTACGTGCCCAAGAGGACCAAAAACCAAGGTCACCTGAAATTATACTACCCACCCAAAAAGCCTGGGCAAAGTCACGAGAGCCAAGGGCGTCTGTGGTGTGACTGCCTATGCCCATTTCTCACGACAAAAAACGCCATATAACACCATACAGAGAGCTGCTTCAAGTGGTATAGTTTGGAATGACAACATTCGCTGGCGAATACTTGTATGTCTGCTCTGATACTAGCCGCGGCGCATCGTCGGTCTTGGGCTCTCGCTAGCATCCTGTGCCGAAGCCAGAAGGATTAAACCGCCCCCCGTTCTTCGATCGATCGCTAGAGCCATCGACGGTGTTAAGGGAGGCGAGCGCGTCATGGTCTACTACGGTGAACATACCCCGGAATCATGAGCGGGGATGGATGGGGGGCGATTGAGGCCATACGCCGCTCATATGCGTGGCATCGTACCGAAGAAGAATCAAAAGAGCTGAGGGGCGCTATGAAGTTTATGTAGGTAGATTAGTTAGATCAGGCAGGTAGGTCGGTAGGCGGTTACTAACGGTCAGTCAGTCAGTCAGTCAGTCAGTCAGCCGCTTGTCGCCGAGGAATCAAGAAAATGGTAAAAGGACCTGCTTGAAGGCAAAAGTTTGACATGGCGTGACGAAAGGTAAGACATGGGTCCGATTGCGTGATCGGCTCGGCGGCAAGGGTGGGCTTCTAGAAGTGCGGGTGGAAGCGACCTTCATCTCGGAGATACCGATCAGGGGGGATATGATACTCTTATATACGGTATGCTAAATCTTTTCACTCACTAAGTAGCTATATAGATGATGTTAGATATGAGTAAATGGGGGACTCGTTCTGCCTTCTTAGCTTGGTGTGAATCTTAGTCGAGTCGGGCTAAGGTAACGTAGGCGTCCTCCTAGTCTGGTCTGGAGAGAGTCTAAACGGAGTCTAACCTAGATGGACAGAACTGAACTGAGCAACTACCGTTGGATGTGGACTCCCGCGCGCCGTGCTGAATCGGGGGGCAGAACGCCATACGCACCATACATCTGCATCCTCTTATCGTAAAATTCTCGCAACGGTGCATAAAGACGTGGTGTCGACGCGGGGTTTTTTCTTTTTCGCATGGCTCCCTTACCTAGGTAAGGTATCCCACATTCAAAAGCTGTGTAGGCCCAATCAGAATATGCAATAATTTCTTCCCTCTCTCCCCTTCACACTAAGGAAGACCGCTAAAGGCTGGGACGAGTCAAGATTGGGTACCTTGGGTAGTCTACCCGGTTGGGGCTATTCCCGTAATAGCGCCGCGTGCGGCTCTAATTGGGGAAGTTGGAACATTTGAGAAAACCAAACAGTACGGGAGACGAACCAGACTTTTCTACTTGGTATATATGATGGCTGGCAGGCGTGGTATGGCGTGCTCGCGCCAAGACCCAGGATGTCGCTGAAATGCTACGTAAGGGAAACCCAATGGCGCCATTGGCTGTCAGAATGAGATCGCCGGGCGTTTGGCGGCCTGGGTTAGCTGCGCGTATAAAGTATGAATCGAGAAGGTGTGCAACACTCACTCTGCCCCGTTGGTTTCTGTAAAAAGTCCTCCCGTCCCCCTCTCAGCCTCTCCCCTCGACACTGGCCATCATCGCGGATGCCGTCGTATGGGACCATGGGTGGCAGCACCGATATCAAGGACCCCGCGCGGAGCGTCTCGCCCGACCCCGTCTCGCCCGAGCACGCAGACGCAGAATCGGTGGGCGGCTTGCAGAAATACGACTATGACGAGTCGCGCAAGATTGGCGTCACCGGCGCCACGTTCCTCATCTTGAATAAGATGATCGGGACTGGAAGTAAGTTTGTTGGCAGTCGGTTCCAGGCTCTTGTCCCACGTTTTCTAATAAAGCGGCTTTAGTTTTCTCGACGCCGTCCAGTATCTTCGCCGCGACGGGCTCCGTCGGCGTGAGCTTGTTTCTCTGGGTGATCGGCGGCGTACTCACCTTCTGCGGCCTCAGTGTCTGGTTGGAATTTGGTCTCGCCATCCCCCGATCTGGCGGGGAGAAGAACTACCTCGAACGCATCTACCGCCGCCCCCGCTACCTCGCCACCTGCGTGCTCGCATCGCAGATGATCCTGCTGGGCTTCTCGTCGGGCAACTCGCTGGCTTTCGGACGGTACATCCTGGCCGCCTCCGGCAGCACGCAGGGCGATGGCTGGGTCGCCCGCGGCATCGGCGTCGCCGCCATCACCTTCTCCGTCGCCTTGCACTCCATCTTCCCGAAGTGGGGGATCCGCCTCATCAACGTGCTCGGCGTCTTCAAGGTCGTCATCCTCCTGTTCATCGTGTTCTCGGGCTTCGCGGCCCTCGCCGGCCGCCTCCGCGTGCCCATGCCCCACAACTTCGACAACGCCTTTGAGCAGGAGGTGACCGAGGACTATGGCGGGACGGGCGCCTACGGCTACGCCAACGCCCTGCTCAGCATCATATACAGCTACAAGGGCTGGGAGAACGCCAACTACGTGATCGGCGAGCTGAAGCATCCCCGCAAGACGCTGGCCGTGGCCGCGCCGCTCGCCATCGGCGGCGTCACGATTCTCTACGTCCTCGCCAACGTCGCCTATTTCGCCGCGATCCCGAAGAAGGACCTGGCCACGTCCGAGGTGCTGGTCGCGGCCCTGTTTTTCAAGAACGTATTCGGCGAAAGCGCGGGCGCCAAGAGTCTGCCCGTGTTCGTGGCGCTGAGTAATCTGGGCAATGTCCTGGCCGTGAGCTTTGCTCACGCCCGGCTCAACCAAGAGTTCGGAAAGGAGGCTCTGTTGCCGTTCAGCCGATTCTGGGCCTCTATCAAACCGTTTGGCGCTCCCGCTCCTGCAGTAAGTGACCTGATTGCAACCTGTAGGCTTAGTGTACGTGATTATTAACTGGAGATTAGCTGTTCCTTCACTGGCTCGTGACGGTCATTGTACTCATCGCCCCGCCTGCCGGTCCCGCGTACAACTTTCTCGTCAACCTGTACACCTATCCGGGCGCTTGGATTAACGGCTTCGTCTGTGGTGGGTTGATCTACCTGCAGTGGAAGAAATCCGAGAACTGGACCTCGCCGTGGCACACGTACCTGCCCATCACCGTCGTCTATCTCCTAGCCAACATCTTCTTGGCGGTCACTCCCTTCATTCCTCCCAACGGGAGCTGGAATGCCGAAGGGTACCCGTACTACATCTTCCCTGTCGTCGGCGTGGGCGTCCTCCTCCTCGGTGCCTTTTACTGGGTCTGTTGGACCAAGATCTGGCCGGCCATCGGCGGCTATAAGATTGTCGCGACGCGCATCATCGATGAGCAGGGAGTGGAAGCGATCAGGTATCGCAAAATCAAGAATAGTTGAGAGTCGTCATGGGATGCATTTTGTTTATATTGTTCGTACAGCCCGTCTGCTAGATACCATATTTTTTGCATTTGAAATTTGAAGCGGTTGCTCCGCGGCCTACTCGGGCCCAAACCATATCTACCCGTACATGAAACAACCTGGTTTGACCTGTTAGCTCTTGGGTGTACCGTAACCGTTCCATTGGCAGGGCCTCCTGTGAGGCTCTTCACATCTCATAGGTTATCTGGGTTCTCGCCATATCCTGTGTGCTGGACGATGAAGTCATAGCTACTCTGTTTGCTTGCACAGGACGCGGGTGGGTACGTGCGAAATGAGTTTGAAGAAATTTGACATTGCACGCTTTTTTCTTTCCAGGCTCTGCGATTTAGGATTCTGGACTTTTGCAACCCTCTCGGATATTCCTCCATACAGGGCACCGCATGTATCGGCCAATGCTTTATGCCCGATCAGTGGCTGCGCGTCACTCGCACCGGCATTCACGTACCGCACGGAGCCACGGACAGTCATAGCGGCCACGCCACTGTCACATTCGTCAAAAGGGCAGCAGCACAGAAGCGCACTGGATTGCCTGGTTTGGACTCGTTTGCCTGAGTTCCTATCACGGTAGCCTGATTGGGACGGTGGAATGCGTATCCCGCAGGTTCAGACTGGACGTGCCCAAGGCTACCAGTCCTCTGGGTTTGGTATCTGGATCCTTGGCGGAGGCGCTGGGTGCGCGCCACTGGCTTACAATATCGAACTGGTTGTTCAGGTTCTTGCAGGCTGGTATCTTCTACTCCTCAAGTCGACGGATGATGGATGCCTGGCTTTAGTCTACTTGCGCAGGAATAGAACGGTCTGCCATTGGGGGCTTTACGGCACTATCATGTAGTAGTACCGCATCGAACTTGCTGCATGATGAGAGAGTGATGAGGCAGGGCGCGTAGGAATATGTGTTGAAGCCGGGATGACGATATCATTGTAGCCTTGTCGGGCGGGTCGTTTCACCATGGTCGGACAGCAGAGGAGCAGCAGATGACGGAGATACGCATCTGTCTCTCCTCAGCGTGTTGAGTATACATGGCGTTGAAAGCGAACGCGTAATAAGCCAGCCTCTGGTGGCATCGATGCTCGGTGTTACTTGTGATTTAGACGAGGAGATATTGCAGGGGGAGGAGAGAGGGTGGCTTTTTCCACGTGGAGAAGTCCCTGGCCTACCCAATACGGAGGGCTGCATGATGGGTCGCTGGCACTCGCTACCTCATTGCCCGACCTGGTCTGGGTGCCTCCTTCGTGCCCTCAAATGATGGTGCACGGAGTACAGTGACGACGTGCATCAGGTGGTGTGTGTGTGTGTGTGTGTGTGTGGTGTGTGCTACCTCCCTCCTACTATACCTTGCCTCTCCAGGATACCTCAGGTGGCAGGTGGTGGCCTGGAGGCGGTTACACACCAACAAACATAACCCGCCCATGCACAACACACCAACACACCAACAGTAACAGTACCAACACACCGACACACCTTTTGCATGTAGGGTACCTACTGCCTCTTTAAGTACAAGTAAAGTACGCTGGCCATAGATTGTGCCACCTGGGGAACTGTCCCAGCGTCGCGGCCTCTGCCTCTCTATGGGTTTGCGCCTCCCGCCTATTACATGTACTTGGCGCCGGCGAAGTTCATTAAATAACTACCAGATTCCTACTTACCTAAACTTATCCTACCATTACCTCTTGGGTATCCATTCATCCGGTCTGAACTCTCTCCTCCCTTCCGTGAATGGAACACTGCTCCAGGTGAATAGAAAGGTACCTGCCCAGGTACCCCCGAGGTGCGGCTTTGCGGCCTGTTTGCGGCCTCCCTCTTTGTCTCGACAGAGGCAGGTATGCAACCCGGTCCGCCTGCACATTAGTACCGGGTACCTCCAGGGTGCCTCCGGTGCCTGTAGGTACCTCATTCGATTGACGTGCATTATCGCAGATACCGCCCGTAGGTAACAGCCCTTGGGTACCTGCTTGCAGTAGAGCCCACCAGCGTTGGCGGTTCCCCCGTCCTCACTTCCGCTCTTCCAAGGTTGTTGAGCCTCTCGAACACTACCTGGGTACTACGGGGTCTACCTCTCTTCCCCACTCATTCTATAAGTGTCTGTTCAAGAGACACCGTACCTCCTGTTTACCTCCCACTCTCCCACCCTCCCATGCCCCTATTGTATTCTTCACACATGGAATAGGTCCAATTGAACGTGTCTGGTCCGACTTGAGCCATCTCTCGCCATACATGATTGGCCCAGGAGCTGGGTCGACCCTCCGCCGTCTCTTTGTTACTCGGTAGACCTTGCCTTCTCAGCTGACTGGTCATACCGCGGTGCTGTGCTCCTGTTTGTTTCCGGCTTCGTAGACCCTGATAGCCGGCGCCTATTGTGGGATACAAAGCCATCCGTACATAAGGTAACCTACGTACGCCCGAGAGTATATGTCTGTGGTGGCCGCAGCTCGACCTTCTCGCACTATGGCCGACGCTCCCCCCTCGACACGGCAAACACATCGCCCATCCCTTGACGGTCAACTCAACGCTGCCATTCTGGCCTTTGCCCCCAGATACATGACGGAGCAGTTGGAACGCGTGGCGCTCGAGTGTGACCAGCGCCTCGAGCGCCGGTTGCTGCCTCAGCTCCTCGCCCTCCTGCGCGAAATCGACCAGGAGCGGGAGCTCTTCGAAGAACAGAAGCAGGATGCCGCGCGCTATCTGCGGGAGCAACTCAATCTGCTCCGCTTCGATGCCGCCGCCGTCGATGATGCCGTCGGCCAGCTGCACACCGTCGCACCCCGTCACCTCACTCGCCTCCCGACTGCCGCGTCATTAGCACTGCCTGTCTCTACCTTGCCATCTCCCTCCATTCCGGGCACGGCTGCTTCTTCGTACGACGCTGTCGCTACGCCCGACGCAGACGCGGGAGGCAAGTCGACGCCGGGCACTTCCAGTCGTTATGCGCAGGGCTCCGTTTCTCGAGATGACTCTTCAACCCCCGTCACAAACCTGGATAATGATTTCAACAGCCAAGCTCAATTTCAGGCCCTCAAAGAAAGTGTCACGACTCTTTGCGCTGCGAAACGACCAAAAATCACTGCTAACAGCGAGATCGATGCTCCGTCCAAGCGCCCAAAAACAGATAACGACAAGGTATAACTCTTTTTCTTGCTTCCCCATATACCACGTGGCTAACAATGAATCCAGAAGACGCCAGGGGCCACGCAACCCCAGGTAGAGCGGCAAGTTGCGTTTCCTAACTTGGTGACTGGCGGTACGTTATATGGAGAGCCCCTTGAATCTAACGTTCGCTCCTTGTACACCCTAAGCCACTTCTACTCTTCACTCGCCGTTGCTGATACTCCCTTTGACACAGAATGCATTTTTCGCTATGCAGGGCGGAAGGGGTACTTCGTTGTCCGATGCGATTATTGCAACCCGGGCATTTTCACCGAGCCTCCTCTTGTGTACAATAGAGCTCTGAGGCACTTTCAAAAGCATCCCGAAGCCACCCTGCCCCAGGAAGAGCTAACGAATGACATTATTTTTGAGAGATATGCTTCTCGAGGTATGTGTTTCTCCTGACTGTCTTCTTGCCTCATCTAACATTTGAGAGTGGACGGGGCGGAGATGGTTAGCAAATATTGGATTAGGGAACACCTTGGCACAACACCCCATACGTGTGAGTTGGACGTCAATACATCTAGCATCTCCTAGACAAGTGAGTCATACTAACATGAGTGTAGTTGTCCCCGCGGGATTTTCTAAACGTGCTGCTAGAGAGGACGATACAGATAGTACGGTAGAGGGGGTCCATGAGATGGATGATGCTTCTTCCACGCTCCCCAAAATGCGGGATAAGCTCTGCAGCCGTCTGTCGGATCGCGAGGAAGAGGACAGGCCCCACCGCGCAAGGCGCAACGTGCCACGCCCAGATTATGCGGAGATGGTCGCCAACAAAGACCCTTGGAATGCTCCCGACAGCGAACCCGAGGTAGGTCCAAATTAGCCGTACGCGAGCAAAGCAACTAATACTGTCGTCAGAGGACATTCAAGGCCGTCAACAGGGCCCGCTCTACATCCACTAAGAGTAAGTTGAGTAAGCCTAGTGCTAACTCAACACCTAGGGGTGGGTTGAGTAAGCCTAGTGCCAGCTCAACACCTGAGAGGAAGGAGTCAGAGAAGTATGAAAAGACGCCCTCCCTCGCCTTTGACTCTCTTTGCTGACAATCTACATAGGCCGTTTGGATATATGTCTGAGCCGTGGCCAAGAAGGTCTGCACCTCGGTGAAATTATCGAGAATTGCTCCCCCCTAGGACAGTGGAAGATGATAGTAGCGGCAATTTAAAGATCTATCGTTTTCGTTAGGACGTGGCGGTATTGTGCTCTTATAGAGCACTCACGAACGTAGCACGAATGTAGCACGTATCTACCCCAATCAAAGCTAACGGTAGGTACAATCTCTCCCAGGCGAATGATTGATAGGTAGTTAGTCGATATCAAACGGCGTTTTCAGTTACACCAATTATGAATACCACACTCTGGAATGCACCGGTCAGTGCGTTTGTGAACATGCAGCTCACACACAGTCTTGATCAGATAGGATAGAACCTTGATCGTGCCAGTGAGCTAGATCTCCGGCCTTTCTTCTCTTCAGTCCAATGCTATTCTTTAGTTCAAATTTGTATGTCTATGAATATCTATTATGCTTTGCTCTGGAAAACGCGCTTGGTGACAGGAAGACGTGGGTTTTATACCAGCAAACTTCCGTGTGGTTCCAGCGTCGGATTCATTGCCATCATCCCGACAAACCCTTGCAATATATATGCAGCACTATATATGGGCTCCGCGACAGCGATGGTATGCTTGATCCAGGCCACCCACCTGGATGCCGGCGGTCTTGTCTTATTCCGGGAAATCATAACTTTGCCCGGCCGGCGTGGAGGCTGTCGAACTCGGCGGCCGTGAAGGGCACATACTCGTCGCCCTTGCCCGCGTCCGAGATCCAGAACAGCGAGTCCTCGCCGCTCATCTGCGCCGGGTCGATTCCCGCCCTCTTGAGCGGCACCTTGTCCTGCTTGTTGTTGTGCGTCGCCGAGCGCGCCTCTAGCCGGCGCAGGAAGATGGGCACGGCGTATTTCGGCAGGTGGGCCCGGGCGTGTCTGTTTGGAAAAAGAAAATGTTAAATTTTTTTTTTTTTATTTTCGGGGTCGGGAGGAGGGAGGGAGAGGGCTTTATACATACTTCAAGAAACCATTATAGTCGAAGACTGAGACGTCCGGGTTGATGTAGACGGCGACCATGCCGGCCTTGCCGTCGTGACCGGGCAGCGCGACGCCGTAGACGGTGGCCTCGCTGACGCCCGGGTAGCGGCCGAGGACCTCGGCGACCTCGGCGGTGCTCACGTTCTCGCCCTTCCAGCGGAACGTGTCGCCGAGGCGGTCGAGGAAGAACCAGCGGCCGTCGGCGTCGCGGCGCAGCGCGTCCCCCGTGCGGTAGTAGCAGTCGCCCTTGCGGAACACGTCGCGCACGTACTTCTTGGCTGTCGCCTCGTCGTTGCGGAAGTAGCCGGGGAAGGGCGGCGTGATGGTCGGCGGCTGGCGCACGAGGATCTCGCCGCCGACCTCGTAGGGCTGGCGCCGCGCGAAGCCGGTGCGGGGGTCGCGCTCGATGTCCCCCGTCTCCGGGTCCACGGCCACGGGCACCAGCACGCCGCGCAGGCGCCAGCGGCTGATGAGCCCGTGGTGGCCGACGCTGTGGGCGCGGAAGTCGCCGCGGGCCGCGTTGTCGAGGGGCAGGATGCCCTCGGTCGAGTTGAAGAACTCGTGGATCTTGTCGATGCCGAAGCGCTCGCGGAAGGGCACCCAGACGTCCGGGCGCAGGCCGTTGCCGTAGATGGCGCGCACGGCGTGGTCGCGGTCGCGCGGCGACGGCGGCGCCGCCAGCAGGTACCGCAGGGTCTCGCCGACGTAGACGAACCAGGTGGCGCCCGAGGCGCGCACGTCGTCCCAGAAGCGCGACGCGCTGAACTTGGGCGCCAGGCAGAGCGTCTGGCCCGTCAGCAGCTGCGTCATGCCCGTGATGCCGCCCGTGCCGTGGTACAGCGGCATGCAGTCGTAGAAGCGCTCCGGGCGGCCCAGGCGCGCGTTCTCGACCGTCGTCGGCGTCACGTAGCCCAGCCCGCACTTGCGGCCCGCGGCGTTCATGAAGCCCGCCGTTGCCGGCAGCACGCACGCCTTGGGCAGGCCCGTCGTGCCGCTCGTGTAGAAGAGCCCGAAGGCCGACTTGGTCGCCACGTCGGCCCGCAGCTCGTCGGGCGGGCGCGTCGCCAGCGCCGCCTCGACCTGCGCGCGCACGTCGTCCAGCCGCACCACGCGCACCCCGCGGCCGTCGAGGTCCGCCGCCACGGCGTCGAGGCGCGCCAGCAGCTCCGGGGGGCCGTCGGCGAATACGAGCCGCGAGCCGGCGACGCCGAGGCAGTGCAGCAGCGCCTGGCTCGTCAGGTTGTGGTTGATGAGGGCCGGCGCGGCGCCGACGGCCCAGAGCCCCATCCACACCAGCACGAAGTCCGGGCTGTTGGCCATGAAGAGCGCCACCAGGTCACCCGGCGCCACGCCCTGCGCCAGGAAGAAGTGCGCGTACTGGTTGGCGCGCGCGTAGGCCTCGCTCCGCGTGTACGAGCCCGCGTGCCACCAGATGCACTCCTCCTCGGGGTGGGCCTGCGCGTGCTGCTCGAAGTGGTAGTAGGGCGAGACACGGCGCTCTTGGACTGTCGGTCTGTGTCAGAATGGTCTGGCGCGGTATAAATCGAGGGGATGAGACGGAGTGAGCGGGCAGGTGAGTGAGTGAGTGAGTTGAGTCTGTGAGTAAAGTAACTTACTGGCTTTCTGCAACATCTTGGCCGTTTTGCTCCTCGCTCGCAGGAGTCTCAGATCCTGTCTTAAGTGATACTTGCCCTCGAGATACGTGAGGCCCGCGGCGGTGGCCGCGATGCCGGCCGCTGCAGAAAGTCACGCAGTCAGCTCGTTGGTTTTCTCCTTTCCATCCTCACAGCAAAGCCGTTTGCCGGGTTCTGGGGGAGGGACATGGCGTTTGCTTGCGTCGTGCCTCTGACGTACCGATTGTCGCCATCTCGTCTCGTCGCCCGGCCGCCTTCTACAACAGCTCACGAGAGATCGGAGCTAGAGCGTGATATAACAGCGGCTTTTTTTTGTTATCTCCTTTTCCCTCTAGGTGATTGGATGCCGGCGAATAAGGATGCTACCCTGCGATCTGAAACGATCGGCAATCGAATTCTTCAGCGACGGTGTTCAGCTTTCGCGATGTCGCACGGCGTTGAACCCTATACGTAGCGTTTTGCGGACTCGCCCAGATAATCTCGACACTCTCCAGGTTGGGTTCACGTCTCCCATGCCAGATAAAGGGAAGCAGAGCAGCCATGGCATGAAACCCCCCCCGGCCCTGATAAAGCTTTCCTTCAGACGCTACGTATGTTGGGGACCGGGCATAGGCACAGGGGGAAGAAATAGCCGAGCTATTTACCTCTGCCTATCGTTCCAATTGGCTCGCTGACGGTTGCTCTTGTTCGGGTTACGCTTTGGACCACGGCAGTTCCTGGGGACGGCAGCCAAGCCCGGAGAAAGATTGGCGGGGGTGGAGGCGCCGTGGAGAATCAATTGACCCCCGGGTAGGGAGCTTTGGATGCTATACTTGGCGACTATAGTTAGGTCTTCGTGGAGCTGTGAATCTTGAAGATGGTCATCACATAAGACCAGTAGAAATTACGAGTATGTGACATACCGCAAGCAGGTTTCAGAGTTGCCGGGGTCCCCTTGGAGTTCCATCCCATTAATAATGACAGTTGCCGTAAGACTGGTAATTACCTACCTAGCGTAGCTTGGTCTCTCTAACTAAGGTAGCTGCGCTTTCTAACATGTTCATACGTCTATGTGTGCTGCAACCGCGGATTTGCTATCGACATGTGTCGAGTAACGTTCCAACTTCATCCCCTCTATTTCTCGTCAGCGCAGTCAACACCTTCGGGTGGGACGAAGGGTGATTCCTGGGCCTTCACGGCGTGTGTCACGTATCTGTGCAAATTAGCATCCCGGGGTCAGTGTAGCGCGGCGCATCAACATCGTCAAGCCTCGTAGACGACGAGACGAGGCGTCCCAGCACTGTGAAGGGGAATGAATGCCCACTTCGTATGGCTACCCCTTGCCGCCAGCTCGCCTTTGCTGTTTCGAAAGGTCACAGACGTGTATGCCAGCGTTTTCCCAACTGTTGGGGCATGTTAGTTTTTTATTTGTCATCCGACTTCTGATGACGGTGAAATACTCTTGTCGCAAACAGCGGTAGCCGTGATCTTGTCGCCGATTTTACCGCCGCCGCTTAGGTATGTGACTGCAGGTCCCCATGTCAGCCCCAAATTTACGAAAAATTGGTTAAGAATGTGTTCCATTTTCCACTTTCATAGCAACAGAGAGATCAAGAAGAACAGGGACTTACCGTTGAGATCGGTTGATACGCCGGTCGCGTAGAGTCCTGTCGATGCTACGGCGAGCGAGCCTCCTAGATCAACCATGCTGGCTATGGTGCCTCCGTGCAGGATCTTCAGACGGTTCTTTGGCGCACATGTTGTCAATGATCAAAGGTGCCACACTTTGCCGAGTCGGTGATCATACTGTGTGGTCTTTGGTGATATCGAGCTCAAAATCGACCTTGCCGTGGACGGCATTTGTGACTCTTATATGCTGTCGCCCGCTTAGTAGGGAAGGTCATGAGCAAGTTTCCATTCTATTGAAGCTCACATTGGCTCCTAATAATCTAAACATAACCGTGTGAGCAATCATGACGGCAAATATGGCTGGCGGATTATCATGGGCATGTGGCTCACTAACCTCGGTTCAAGGCCAGACTCGGCCATGAATGACCTCAAGACCTGGGCTCGTTAGACAGTGAGATGTAACCGGTGAGGGCGGAAAGAACATACGGATCGAACAAACGGGAGTGGTGGGAGTTTGGGCGCCATGATCAAAGTGAAGTCGAGTGATTCTCTTGCCAACTGCTTTTCAGTACGTCTTGGGTCACTCGAGAGAGGTATGATGAAGGCTAAGTAGGTACTTACTTACCATCAATTCATTTGCCCGTTAACAAAAGAAGCAGCAGCATCACCACACTGGCAGTGGCCTCAGGTACCCCCCAAGTCCAACTCATAGGTACTTATGAGCGGGTACCTGTCTAGCCCAGATAGGGACAACCAAGATGGAGATAGGGGCCCGTGCGCTATACGCTCAGCGACTTGGTCCAGTACAGTTAGTTACAGGTAGCACAAGGTCGCTAGTGGCAGCCCAGACCGCTCCCCTGGCCGTTGCTTTTGTTTCCCCGAGGACCAGGACCTCAGGTAACCTGCAAGGGAGGGCCTACACACTTCTCGGCCGGTGTCGTGCGTATCTCTACCACCCACCACGGCCGTATTTGGCGTTTTTTGCGTTTTTCCCGCTTCGTGTTGTCTGGACCGGCTGTGCGACTGCCAGCAAGAGATGGCCCCGGTCGCGACAAAGTCTGCTGAAAATCCGCCCGCAGCTCCCATGACAGCTCCCATGACCGAATCCGCGACAGCATACACGAGGTTGCATATCACGCCCTTTGACCTGTCGCTCCAGAGCGTCGTGATCCCCGCCTCTGTGCTACCGCACGCGCGCAACATATCCTACCACACCCTCGAGACCTTTCCCGACAAGCGCTTTGGATACGTTGACTTGCCCGCCATGGACGCCGATAAGCTCAAGAAGAAACTCAATGGCGCCCTTCTAAAAGGCTCCAAGATACGCATCGAGACGGCCCGCCCCGAATCCATACCCGACCCGGCTGCCGATGCCGACCTGGCCGACGCGAAGAAGGAGAAGAGAGAGAAGAAGAAGAAGAAGAAGGATAAGAAGCGGAAGCGGGAAACCGATGTTATAGAAGGTGTCCAGCTCGACGGTCGCAAAATCAAGCGCGGGTGGACTACTACCGAGCAGGAGATGATTGAGGAGAAGCGCAAGAAGGCCAAGAAGGAGAAGAAGGACGGCAAGCCCTCCAAGGACGAGCATATGGATGAGAAGATAGACAAGAAGGACGGGAAGGACAGGAAGAAGAAGATGAAGCGAACGGCCGTCAAATCCAAGTACACCGACGAGCCCGAGTGCCTCTTCAAAACCAAACTCCCCAAGTCCGATTCGTCTAGCAACACCAAGGAGGCCGAGGAGGAGGATTCCACGCATAAGAAGAAGCGGAAGCGCAAGAGCGACGGCGTCGTCGTAGTGCACGAGTTCGAGAAGACGACCAAGTACCCCACGTTCCTCAAGTCTAGTTCCGCGGGTGCCAGCGCTAGTGCCGAGACGACAACCTTTGAGGATGGTGTCGGCTGGGTGGATAGCACAGGGAAGGTAGTTGAGCCGGTGAAATCGAAGAGGCGGCCTGAGGGGATACCAGCACCCGATCCTCCCAAGCCCACGGCAGCGCAGACACTACCTACACCTCAAGCGGAAGAGGATGACGACGATGAAACGAGTAGCAGTGGCTCCTCATCGTCCGACGAGGAGGAGGATGACACTTCTAGTTCCGGCTCGGATTCCGAGGCCTCTGCTCCTCAGATAGAAAGAGCAACCCCGCCCAAGCAGCTTAAAGTTGATACTGCAGCCCCGAGCAGCCCCGCCAGCGTCGCAAAGCCCGAGTCGGCGAGACCCAAGTCTTCGGGCTCCATCACGAACCTCTCCATCAAGATACCGCCCACCACGCCCGCTGCCAAGAAGATCCACCCTCTCGAGGCATTGTACAAGAAGCCGCAGGGAGGAGACAGCACGCCCAACGCGGGCGCCGAGGCCCAGCCATTCAGCTTCTTCGGCAACGACGACGACATGGAAGGGGACGAGGATTCGACAGCCCCCGCCAGCCAGGCCGCCCCCATGACCCCCTTCACAAAGCAGGAGTTCGAGTTCAGGAATGTTCGCAGCGCCGCGCCGACGCCCGACACGGCGCACCCCAGCCGGTCCTTCAACTTCTGGGCCTCGCAGGGCGCCGCGGACAACGGCGCCGGAGCCGGCGACGAGGAGGACGATGATGATGTGGGTGGTGGTGGGCTGGAGGACGTCGAGGAGGAGCAGGCAGGCGAGGAAGAGGAGGATGAGGACGTGACTATGGAGGGAACACAGCAGCAGCAGGCGAGCAGTAGCCAGGCGCCGGCCAGTGACTTCCAGAAGCAGTTCTGGGAGACGAGGGGCGACCTCAACCGCGCGTGGCGCAAGAGGAGGAAGTCGGCGGCCAAGGAGAAGCGGTATAGGGATAATCGGGCCAGGGCCGAGCGCGCCATCTAATCTAGTACCCAGATCTAGGCACCTAGATCTAGGCTTCGGAGGGTTGATCTAAAAAGACAAATCTTGTTCTCGTTGAGTGCAAGATATACCTAGCGATAATGACGATGTATCCCTGGCGATGCGAGTGGCTTGTTTTGCCATGTTCATCACATCGAGATTCTACGGGGTTTGAAATCACCTTAACTCATCGTAGCAGTACCTAGTAGAAGATACCGTGAGACGGCCAGCAGTCACAGAGCCGATCTACTTTATATGTATTCAGTCATCTACAAGTAGAAGAAAGAGTACGGTTATCAAAGCACTGACCGAGAGCGCACCAAAGGTCAGTCACAGCTTCACGGAGGAGAGAGTAGAAGACGAGCACATGCTCGTGGCCATGTAAAAAATGATTGTGCATTTCTACTACTAATGAATGACTCGTTAGACGTGTTTAAGGCATGCCAATCAATCCATCGACTTCCTCATCCGTTGTGAACCTCCCCCCTCCCAAAACCCCCCCGAAGCCCAAAAGGCTTTTACGAAACATGCAATTCCATAACGAAACAATTGCTGGCGTTGATGGTGGCGGTTGGCGGTGGCGGAATCAAGGGGTGTGGTGGTTGTTTATTGTCTTGTAAGATGCCGAATGGTGAAAGAAGACCCAAGGAAAAGCGGGATCATTCGCCGTGGATGAAGAATTCATGACAGACAGGTCGTGATCCGGAGAGATTCGTCTGGTCGCTTATTTGCCGCACGAGCAGCCAGAGCCGCATTGGCCTAGATTAACAAGATAAGTAAGCGGGTTGAGTTCATCAGACATTTGGGTCGTTTTTTGTGCTTCAAGCGAGGGGAGCGAAAGCAACGCGTTGCCCGCGTCTTCGCCGCTGACGGATCAGGGTAGGGCGGGGTAGGTAGGTAGTTGGCCGTGACGATGGCGGGGTAAGCAGAGAGGCAGCGCAGACGCATGTGATGACATGGGCCATGGGCTGGCTGGATTGGGGATGACTTACATCCGTCGCCGCCAGCGCAAGTGCAGTCACCCTTCATTTTGATTGATTGTGTTTTTTGTCTTGAAGACAGTAGGTTGGAAAATAGTGGTTGGAAAGTCTGGTTCTTGTGGTGTGTTCTTTGGTGATGGGCACTTGAGAGAACGAGGGAGGCAGAGAGGTAAGGCCCAGGACCCTTTTATAGGCGATGGGGGAACGTCAGCCGTCGATAGGCGCAGCCGTGTGGTACTATCTAGTACGTAGCAGGACGTAGCAGGACGTAGCAGGATGACAGCGGCAGGCCAATCAAGGCCTCGCAGCGGCTGCGTGGTTTGTGCCGTATTGCGCCGCTGCGTCTTTTGTGCGTGGGAAGTCGATGCTTGGCGGTTGCCCATCTCTGGCTTGCCCCTGCTCCTTGCCTCCTCCCTGGACCGGACCCCTCCTTCTTCTCCCCCCCCCCCCCCTCTCCCCTCAGCCCCTCTTCTCTCCGTCCCCGCTTGTACTTGTCAGGAAGAACAGGAGCGTGAAAGGCGCGATGTACGTATGATAGGTACATACGCAACATAGGTACGCAACACACGTTGCCCGGTCGTAAGTACCAGGGCTATCTTGGGAAGGTATTCACTCCCGTCGCAAGGTAAGTACCTACTCCGAGTGATGTCGGCCGCGACCTACGCACGTAATACATGCAGCAGGCACAAGTCACGTAGAGAGTGTGACATCAACGCCCGGCCAGCCCCGCCCGCTCATTCGTCGCCCGGTCCGCAACGTACTTGTTATCCTCCGGGATCACTGTCAGTCCCTGCCAGGTCTCGGAATCCTGCTCAGAATGAATCTCTCTTACTCTCTCTCTCTCTCTCTCTGGCGCCCGCTCTGACCTCCCGCCCTCGCTCCCTCTGTACTAGCTCTTTCGAGACACCACGCTGCCTATCCCTTGCCCCTTGCGCGTCCCCCATGCCGTTGGCCATGGCTGTTGGTCATGGCTGTTGGTCATCGTGACCAACAGCGTCAGCAAGCTGAGCTGCAACATGGCCACGTCGCTGGCAAACAGCGCCCTCCCATTCCCATCTCATCTTTCAGTGCGATGCTACTCGACTCCTCCCCGAGGTGTCTCGGAACTAGCAGCCACTGGAAGCGCCTCTTTGAGATACCCCACGTGGTGAGTTGCCTCGTTGGCTCGCTGCCTCACACAGCCTCTTGGGCGTGGGACGTTGGACAAGGTGGGCGAGGGCAAATCGCGAGCCTCCCCAGACCCCCTTTGCGAGGTTGTGCTCGCCGATAGCGCTGACCTGTCCTTCCCATCTCTTGGCTCTCGAATTCCTGAGGGAACGAAGGAAAAGAGCACCCGAGCCATCATGGGTGATATCATCGTGTTTGCTCATGCTCACGTCTGTTCCCTATGCTTCACGCCAGATACCGTGCAAAATGGCAGTCCTCCGATAGCCAACTTCGTCAGCCACTCGGATCATGCCGTTCCCAACCCCACCCCTTTGGCTCCTCTACCCTGTGCTTGACAGTCTCCCTGGACCGGGCGGTACCGTCAGTAGTGTCAGGTGCAAAGCGCGGCTTTCGCTTCTCGACCCTCCTGCAATGCAGCGGCGTAGCATTGCAGTAGCCCGCATTTCCATTATTGGTCCGCCAGCTCAGGGTTCGTTGGGGGCATCCATCTTCGCGACTTTCATACATTCTTCCTGTGTGAATGCCATCCCCGTCACACACGTAGACAGACGGACTTCCTTTGGGCCACGGTAAGCCGAACCTGGTGTGCCCGTGTTCCCGGGCCCATCTTTGTCAACCTGGTCATTCTTAATATAGCCAGCAGGTCGTTGAATTTCCCCGTGTCCACTGGGCGGCAGCGGCAATCTCTGTTTTTTTATTTGCTTGACGCTATCTCTGACGGCGACTTGCACGTTGCCCTGCGCAGTTTGAGCAAGTATATCCGGGCTCCAATGGCCACTTGAGACTCGCACAGTGGTAAGACGCGACAATCGGGAGCTTGCCAAGGGGCCACGACCACAAGAGACGCATAAGACCACCACGACAGTTATCCGGTCGAGAGGGAACAAGGCGCTTCAAGCAAAGCCCGCGTCCGTACCCCGGCGCCAGTATGTAGGTCCATCTTGTCGCTGCTATTAACTGCTAGTCCCTCCTGGGTTGCACAGGGTACGCACAACACTAGGCGCATTCGACGAATTCTAAGACCGGGAAGGACGTGGGATAGAGAAATTGGTAGAATGATCACTCATGAGCGATCTGAAGGAGGTCAGGCTGTCTATCATGCTGGATATATGTATTGCTTGACATTCTGCAAAGTGTCCCTCAAGGTTACCAACAAGGTCCTCATTTGGGATATGGTCCGATAAGCAATTTATTAGGCAGATCCGAGGCCATTGGCCGCCACTATCTGCCGTCTTGTATTACGATAAGCAAAGACATCCAATATCTGGACTTCCCTTAATTAAGCCTTTCCGCTAGTTATAGTGACGACTACCTAGATTTTCTTGCGTTGCTGCATTGTCGTCTGGATCGCCTACGGCTACCATAGGCCGTCAAACATTCATATACTCCCAGATATACACGGATGCCATGTCACGGTTACAATCATTCAAGGCAGGTTAGGGCCTGTAGATAGGTCGTTTCAATCCTCTCTTATGCTAACGAAACAAT
Source organism: Xylaria palmicola (assembly GCA_022385595.1). Classification (NCBI taxonomy): domain Eukaryota; kingdom Fungi; phylum Ascomycota; class Sordariomycetes; order Xylariales; family Xylariaceae; genus Xylaria; species Xylaria palmicola. The sequence goes on from MU281423.1 coordinate 83,983, forward strand.
TGCATAAGTGGCCGTCAGTGATTCTCCGCGGCTCTTATGTATAGAATATGGGTTATTCTAGCCTAACCATTTCCGCAGATATTACCCTATATCGAATGAGTGGACGCCTGATAAAGGCAGACCAATATACAGCATCGGGTCCAATAGTATCTCGTCTACGTGAGAAGCAAATGGCACATTATTTGCCGACGAGATTTGCAAGTCCAAGACTCGGGGGCCGTGCCGAATCGCCTTCATAGGCGCGTTGAGGCGGCTCCTTTTTTTTTCCTATACGCCGCTATAATGGCTATAATCCAACGACACGAGGGCAGCCTTCCTAACGCCTTATCTACATTTGATTTGATTTTATGATTATGATTTTTAAAGAAAGAATGCCATCGCCGTTATTGAGTACCAGCTACTTGTGAGAAAGAGGACAATAACTTAGTAGCGTGGTATAGCGACTCATGTAAGAGACTCCCGAGCTCTGTAAGACATTGTCTCGCGTACTTCTACTGCTGTGAGGAGACATACGTGCAGCGTCCATATCGATCGTCACCTGAAGAAACAGGTAACCCTTCACAGGAGATTTGGCAGATTGGCAAAAAATAACATGCTAACTTAAGAGTGGATTAGCTAAATGCTGTTGTTGACAAACGGCATGCACATCGTGATTGTGCCCGTTTCCACGGTTCATTGTGGCTTTCTCTTTGTTGCCGTGTTACCGTTTACGCATCCGGACACGTTTTGTGCTGTACCCTTCCCAGACTAACATCCAATACAACTCTAGTTAGGAAAATGAAAAGGCGATAATGACATTATTAATAAGTGAAGTCAACCTTGCGATCGCCGAACTAGACGAGATCTGAAAGGATTGGCTTCTATCAGGATTCCAACATGGATAGGCTAATACGATCGCAGGATTTACCCTCATCTCCATGGGCGGCACGATACCCATTAGATTACACCACGTTTACATTCGATAAGAAGAATCGGTCGCTACTGGCCCCCGATTACCCTCGGATAGATGACCCAAAATACTACGACCAAGATCCGAATTCGACCACACCAAAACGTCCTCGAAGCAATGCGGACATAGATAAGCTCCTATGGACCGAGAAATTCCAACAGAAGCGGCTTTGGGGTGTCCGTGCGTGGCAAGTCGCCGCATTGAATCGCTACCTCCGCTTCTCCCCGGAAACTGGATTCGTGTCCGGCGGCCACCGGCCCCCACCCGCCAACGCCCGACCGACAGCGTTCAGCCTTTCCTCTAGGTTGTCGAATTTCCGCGTCCCCAGACGGGCCGCAAATCTGTCGCGCGCTCGCCGGACGGAGCTGGCAGTCTCCGCTGCGCATGATGATTGGGAGCGCGAGGTCTATAGCCGTGAAAGGATAAAGGTCGATGAGACTCGGTGGTTCCCGTTTCTCAGGAGGGACAGATGGTTCGACTGGGCCGAGGTCACGCCCCCACCCGAGTCGAGCCCCGGAAGAACCTGGAGCGCAGACGATCCGGAGCTATGGGGTATTCTATGCATTACCCTCGAGTTAGTAGATCGTATTCTGAAGGCACTAATCCGAGACCAACACGCGGGTGGTATGTAAATAACCCCGTGTTTCTTAGTTTCCATAATACTGTAAAACCTGGTACTAAAACGTCGTCGCAGTAAGTAAAGATGAGAAATGAGCACCCGAGGCATCTCCCTCTGGTTATCTGTCGAGGTCGCCATCAACTTACGGCTCCCTAGATACAGACGATGCTCTGGGGTCGAATAGACTATTGGTCGGACCTGGTCGACGTATTCGGCCCGCCACCCGAACCAGACACTTTGGTTCTGCTGAGCCACGCCGCAGAAGTGAAGATCTGCGAGAAGAGGCGGCTCGAGTCATGCGCATGGAACTTCAGTAGGTGGCATATTTTCCGACCAAGACCCAGGCAGGCACCGGGTCAAGGCGAGGGATACTAACGTGTAGGATGACAGCTGTCACCAGGGGTCCGGGAGTATCGAACACGAGGCTTAGCGACCTCCTCTCGAGCCTCATATGGGGGTTCCAGGATGCCCATAGCTCTCATGCCGCCACCCACTCTCCCCCGAATGTAGAGAGACTAAGGGAGCGGCAGCCGTACGGCTCGCTGATCGTCCTGAGCGTCAGCAAATTCAAAAGTTTGCTAAATCCGAACCTGACCCTGGGCGAACTATGCACTTTGCAGGTCGACCTGGCTGTCGTCGTACGTAGTAGCTCCGCATCTCAAGTCGTTCCGCAAAAGAAAAACTACGTTGTGCTGATTGTACGGCTGCATAGATTATACACGAGCTTGGGCATGCGCTGTTAGCGGCTCGCTACGATGGCAGCGACAACTTCATAGGGAATCGCTTCGATAAGAAGAGAAGCGGTAAATACATGAAGAATGAGCCGGTGTGTATTTGCGTAGTGAAACCTCCGATATGTTATCAAACTTTCACGAGATTAACAGAGGCGCTTTTCAGTTCCTAGACGCCCAAGGGATCGCGGAAGCCGGGCATTACTTTGAGGACACCATCTTTGGCGGCATTCCGAATGTCGAACGTAAGCGCCTTTCGCACACCCAGTCCATTTCTCAAGGGGCGCATTCCATATCTGACCCGTTTTTCACAGCCCAAGGCGACGGCGCGCCCGAGCCGCCACCGCTCATCTACTTCATCCAAGCCTGGCCGTGGCCCGGCTACACCGGGGCGCCGGCGGCGCCCAACAGCGCGTTCAAGGAGGACGGCTCCCTCACCACCATCTATCACCTGCCGTCGACCTGGCCCTCCCAGATGCTGGCCGAGTCCTTCTGGAACGACGAGACCAAGCCGAAGAAGAGCGAGAACTTCTTCCACTGCAACAGGGTGCTCGTCATGGAGGCCAAGAACCGCGACGGCCACCGCTCGCGGCCCCGCGAGCCCAGGCTCGCCGACCTGGACAGTGTGCCGCTGCCGTTTCGCTATCCCGAGGACAAGGTGCTCGCGGACGACTGGAGGGAGAGGAATCGTCTCTGGGAGGCTCATCGGGCTCCGTGGTAGTAAGTCATTGCTTTTTTTTTTGTGGTGGTGGTGGTTGTTCCCTAAGTAGGCACTTGGTAAATAAGCAAGCAAGCTACTTCAGTTTTGAGCACCTCGTGAGATGATAGATGACTTTCGGGAAAAGGAAAACAAACACTAAACACAGAAATCTTGCAGTGATTTTGGTATTAGAGAAGTACGTCCTATATCTATCCTGATCCTCCAAGTAATTTCAACCATGTAGATGGGAAAATGGTACTAACATCTCTTTATGATATAGTGGGGAAATACTCCGGTATGTGACGCCCAACCCCTCCCCCCGTTTCTTATTATCCGATTCAATCTAATCCGGAGGGTTCGTCCGAATCGCAGTGGGCGGAGCTGTCCGGACGGCAGAAAGTCTTTCGGTTCGCGGAGGCCTTTGCGAAGAAGGACGGGATCGCATGCGCCGGGATCGCGTCTTACTTCGTATCCCAGCTTGATTGGTCTGGGGATCTCGAGGCATATGCAAGCGAGATGCCCACGAAAGGTTCGTACAATGCAGTCTTCTTCGGACCATCGTGAAATTTCTACCGTCAAATCCGAGGCTCTGGTATTGGAGAAGTATTTATTTACGGAGGGAATCGCTGACTCCAGACTCTCCAATTCAGACAACCCAGTCGAGTTTTGGGCATGGCACGTCATCGGTATGTAGGACCATAGTTTCAGATCCTCCTTTCCCCCCAAACGAAGATCATGACGGATAGAAAGGCATTCAGTATTCGTCCCCGCTCCCCTCACTAACCACGCCACCCACACATCAGGCCTCCTCATGCTGGCCTCGCTACCCATCCGGCGCATCCCCCTCACGCGCCACGTGCCGACGGTCACCTGGTTCCTCGAGCTCCCGCCCAGCCGGGCGGCGGCGGCGGCAGGCCACCTCAAGACGGTGTACGTGCCGCACTTCGACGCGTCGAGCGACCCCGAGTCGTCGAGGACCTCGGCGTGCTACAACCCGATCCGGCGGCCCGAGGGGGGGCCGCCGCCGGCCGGCGACTTCACGCAGCTCGACTTCCTCGAGCTCGTCGACGACGTGCTCGGGCTCGTCGTAACCCGCGACGCCGTGGTGCACGCCGGCCTCCTCGACGCCATCCTCGCGGCCCGGGCGGCGCTGCGCGCCGACCGGACCCGGCTGGCGGCCGGCTACCCGGCCCACGCGTCCCTGTGGGCCTCGGCCTGGTACTTTCGGTTCCCCGAGTACGACCCCGTGCTCTGCTCCTTCGTCGACGGGCGCTGGCGCCGGCGGGACGTGGCGCGGCGCAGGCCGAGCTGGGTCGGGAGGGACTTATTCTCTAGGAACGGGTGAGTGGGAAAGTATGTTAGAGAGGGTGTGACTAGGTAGGGCTTTTTTTTTTCCTTTTTCTTTTTTCTCTTCCATTGATGTCATTGCTATATAAGATATAAACTTCTTTTTTTCATGTTATTTCTGTATAGTTAGGGAATTGGATTAAAACAAGATCTGCTTGGTTACATATGACATCCCTCCCGTCTGCTTTTATATGCTGGCGCCGGTGAGCTGCACCTGGTAATCCAACCCCCTTTTCACGTCGGCCGAAAGCGAGAACGGGTCGTACAGGTACAGCGTGTCTGGGGTGTTGGCCACGACCAGCGTCGCGGTCTCTCCGCTGCCCAGCGTGACCTGCGCCTTGCCGTCGACGAGGTCAACGTAGCGCACGGCGCCGGACGAGGCGCGGATCGCCAGCGTCGCGGTGAAGGGCGAGCCGGCCGTGACCGCGGCCCCGAGCGCCGTCCCCGCGGTGGCCTTGAGCGGGATGATGTTGGCGCCCATGTACCGCGGCTGCCGCGCCGCCTTGACGCGGTACGCGCCGCCGCCGCGGGAGTCCAGGTTGGCGTAGCTGTAGTCCCCCCTGGTGCGCTCGAAGAGGGCCCGGGCCTTGGGGTGCCCGATGTCGACGTACGCCATGCGCGCCCAGTAGCGCCCCACGACGGCCTGGATGCGGGCGCCGCCGCCGCCCGCGAGGAGCCGCGCGAGCACGTGCAGCGGCGTCTCGTTGCTGTCGCGCTCGTACCGCAGCCACACGTCGGGGAAGCGGGCCAGGCCGCCGACGAGCCCCGTGTAGTTGTCCGGGTTGGCCGCGACGTAGGCCAGGAAAGGCCAGGCGTCGTAGTAGTTGCCCGAGCCGCTGGTCCCGTCCACGAGCACCTGGTGCGCGTCGTTGATCACCTTCTTCAGGTTCATCAGCGTCTCCCCCGCCGGCTGGCCGTGCTGGGCCCGCGCCGCCTCGCAGGCGGGCGAGGTGATGAAGGTGTCGGCGACGAAGTTGGCCACCGTCTCCCACCACTGCGGCACAGGGGAGAGTTAGTTGGGTTAGTCAGGTGCCCGTTTCTTCCTGAATATACTATGCGAGGGCGAGGACAGCTTGCAATGACAGGAGAGAGAGCGTTCAGGGTAACTAACAGTCCCCCCAAAAGGGGGGGACTTGGACTGAACAAATAATTTTTCATCGAACAACAAGAATAGAATAAAAATCAGGCAGGCGTTTAACTCACAGCCCCCGTCCGCCCCTGATTAATCCAGTACCTCTCCGCGTACGTGAGCGCGTGCCCGAACTCGTGGACGGTGACGGAGGGCGTGTTCATATACTTGGCCACGACGTTCAGAAAACTGAGCCCGCTCGCCGAGTCGGTGCCCGTGTTGGCCGCCGTGTTGGGCCCCAGGTCCGCCACACTGTACACGTTGACCTTGTACCAGGGCCCGTCGTCGTGGTCCTGGTTGAACGAGAGCCCGGTCGAGCGCCACCCCTGCCCGGTCACGAAGCACTCGTACGCCGCCTCCAGCGTCTGCAGCGTCGCGCCCGCCGCCGCGTCGTCGGCCGCGTTGTACACCCGGAAGTGCGCCGAGTCCCGGTACCGCGTCCCGCCGGGCCCGACGCGCGTGTTCGGGGTGAACTCGGCGGGCGGCGCGGCTTGTGCCCTCGAGGGGGCGCCGGCGATGCCCCGCGCAAGACAGGATAGTGCGGTGATGATAGAGGCCTTCATGATGTGAGATGATAGAGTCGCGTACTCGAACTCTCATGAACTTCCATATTGTGGAAGTCACCGAGGGCTGTATCGGAGAGTTATATCGGGCGATGTGCCGTCGCTGGCAGCCATGGGTCACGCTCAGGGTAGTATTAAGCGGACAGGCTAAACGGTTGACATCCAGTCAATCACATACCTATCACAGGTATACGCGCCGATACCTCAATCATCACAACCGGAAGGAGCATTCGAAAGGGCCATAAGTGTACCGGGTTAAGTTCTCATTGAGTACTAGACCGGGGGATGAGGAGCATACATGAGGATATATATCCGGGCGGACTCCCAGCTATCAAGAAATTCCGTCAATCACGGGCCAAATTCTTGGACTGCGGCTGTCTACACCGCGATTTGGATCGCGTCATGGTGGTACGCTTTCTTTGTTGTTCAAGACAATACCCAGACAGTTTTGCAAGAAAGGCAGTCAACTGTCTAAGCACTTTTTTAAGGGCCATACAATCAGGATATCTCATCTCATCTCACTAGCAAACGGCGGAGTGGCGGACTTTTAGCCACCATCTCCCAGTAGTATTAGCTAATAACTACCGGGTTCACGGCTGAATTGGAAATCTGCTATTATCTCTACAAGCAGCGACACCACAACCCTCTCCAGTTAACTAAGTATCGCGGTCCGTCTGGTGTCTCACGCAAGTCACAAAGCATCATAAGTAGTAGTATATGAAACGCAGGTCAAAAAGATGTATCAACCAGATATCCAAGACGTATGACGAGTAATGAATTGCATAGATAGAAATACCAGCACTCCCCCCCCTAACCTATCCCATCTATCATCCATTTACCATCAGACGAAATAATCACGACAGCTATCCTCCCAGCAGAGCCACCAGATCCGACGTCGGAAAAACACCCATCAGCAGCCGAACTTCAAGCTCAGCTCATGACCGTGTCCATCCAGCGCCTGACATTGGCCTCAGTTTTCCTACGGCTATCAACTGAAGCCTCGCTCGGGGAAGAAAGGCCAAAAACCGGGGAAAACGTAGCCGACGCCGGCGACTGTCTGTCCACCGACGACGCCCTAGAGGAAGGAGGCGTGCGAGGGGACAATGGGTTTTGGGTACAAAAATCGCTCTTGCCCTCTGCCCCGGTGTCTTCTACCTCGCGGCGTCTTTTTGTCAGTGGGGAGCCCGGCGTGTTTAACACCAGGGCCCGCGGACCATGCAGAGCTGATGGGCTCACCCCCGCACCCACCTTGCTATCCAGCGGTCGTGCATCGGTCCTCGGGTCGTCCGCAAACCGGACACGCTTGTTCGGTCTCGGCCCCGACGACTCCCGCTGGAGACAGCTTGCCTGCGGCCCTGGCTCTGGGGTCGATTGTCGGTCACGGCGTTTCGAGCCGCGCCCCCAAGTGCCCTGACCGCGGGTTTGGCCGGGTAGCTCTATAGACGAAGTCGACTCAGGAGAGTTGATCCGTCCAGCGGAACAACCCTGTTGGCCGTGGTGACTACCTTGTCTCTGATCGTGACCCAAGCCCCTATCCCTGTGCTGACCTTGCCTCGTGGCGTCATGAAGACGAGGTCCTGCGTGTCCGGGTTCCGCGAACCCCAGCATTGTCGCATTCATGGCAAAGGCGGACGCCTCGCTGAACTGTGTATCAGCAGCATTTGCGCCAAAGGTCCACGTCACGTCCGTCACGACCCGGAACGAACCCGTCTTACTATCGGGCCGCCATGGGAGCGAGTCGGGGCTCTCGTCCGGCGGCAGCAGCGCCTGGAAGTTGGGCCACTGTTTAAACAGATGTGGCCACGGCCTGCGTGGATCCACGTCCGCCTTCCCCCGCGACACGGTCTCCAGGTAGAAGTCCGACGGGTTGTACTTGTTGGCTTCCGGTCTCGCCTCCCGCCCCGGCCGCTGCGGCCAAGCCCCCTGCGCCGCCTTCGCGTCCCAGTGGATAGCGATCTGGGCGAGATACGCCGCCGTTATCAGTTTGATGTACTGATAATGGTTGAAGCGGGAGGCAATGCTCGCTTTCTTAACGGCGGCGAGGTGGTCGGAGAGATTTAAGGCGTGGAGCTGGTTATGCGACGTCTGGAGCTCCTGGATCTTGCCCATGGCCAGGTGGAACTCGGCACCGGCCTTGAATAAACGTACCACGAGGGGGAGGAAGGTGTCATCGTCGGCAAGGTACGCTTGTAGCAGCATCCCAGGGTCGAAGGACGGGTCGGCCTCGCTCATAAAGTAGTGGTAGCTGACCCGCGTGCCACAGCTCCCACCCCCGATACCGTGCCGGCACACCTCATGCTCGCTGAGGTCACAGCACCCTCCATGCCAGGGGCATGGTTGATAGAACGCCCTCCGAGGCCCCTTGATGCAGGGTGACCTGCAAGGGTTCCGGCTTGGCTGTTGAAAGGGGCTGAGGACCGTATATCCTGTAGCCGGATTCAGCACGCTGGCAAACCGCTCGTCGTGCTCCTCCGAGGTGTGGTGGAGGTATACGTGGAGACACATTTTTAAGTTTCGTAGGAGTAGAAATGAGTAGAAATGTAAAGTCTGAGCTGGGAGTTAAAACTTATAGATAGTGTACTTACTTCAACTTCCTACCGTTAGTAAATGGACTGATTTGTAAACTTAGAATAGACATCAGAAGGGCGAAAAGTGTTATAAATAATACGTCCCGACGCCCAGCTCAAAATATGGTGAATATAAAACAGGAAGAACAGACGCCTTTTACTGTCTCTTGACAAACAATGGTCTAGTTTAGCTTTCTTTTTAAATTCCTCGAGGCCAATCGCCAGTGGACGGCTAGTGTGCGATTCTTTGTCATCGTCCATGGAGTTCATAAACAAAGCCATTCATTGTAGTTTGGATTTGGCTACTGCCCGGACATTTGATGAACGAAGTGAGTGACCTAGAAGCTTGATGGTTTCCAGTATAAGCTGAGAGTGGTGAGTGGCTGGGCGTCTGGGCCCGGTGCCGTCACTCTAGGCTCAGCGGTACACCTTAGAGGTCTGGATTTGTAAACCTCCCAATAGATCTCTCTCTCTCTCTCTCTCTCTATGTAGCGTTAAACACCAAATGAGACACCTCGGCCAAAGTTGCTCGTTTCCGCGCATCGTAAACATAACTCTTTCTTTCTCTCTTTCTAGCCCCATCTCCGCCGTGACTTCGTCGAGGCGACATGGCCCCTGTGTTCCAAATGCCCTCGCTCGCATGGAGCAGAAATGGCACACTGCATATTGCCGCGTTCCTTTGCCGCGTAAGCCCCTTGCCTGCGCAGTTGGTTGAGACGTTTTGAACCCACTGCTGCTGCTGCTGCGCCATCCCTCGGCCGCCGGTGCGGGAGCGCAACGCAGCAATCGCACGGAATAAATGGGACGAGTTTCGTTCGTTATCTGATCCGGGTTACCCCCCTTGTGTGTCTGTCTTGTCTGTCTTGTCTGGTAGGTAGGTAGGTAGGTTAGGTAGGTATTTGTATTTTTTTTTTTCGCTGTTTCCCACAGTACCATATCATTGTCACGGGTACCGTTTCCTCGGGGATGTCATTCGGCATGTCGGCACACACCGTTGAGGCTGTGACCCCATGGCATGGCATGGCATGGCGTGGCACACACATGCTTACTGTAACGATGATGGCCGACCATCCAGACGACGACATCACAATAGTAGGTAGTGTAGCGCACCCGCTGCGTTAGAAAGTAAATCAATCCGATAATGGGTATGCGTACTTTGTCCAAAACGCTCAGGCTACAAGGTTGGTTGGGTGCGAGCGCTCTGATTTTTCCTCAAGCAACTTTGCACGCGCTGTGCACCCATATCCAAGGTTGTTTGTGTGGATTTACAGAACCATCAAATCAAGCAACCCGTTCCCCATCATTGCCGTTGCCTCAGCTTAGTACTATCTGATATGTATTATTCTATGTTGTTAGTTGACTGTCCCTGAGCTCCGTGATTGGATTTATACCAGGCCAATATCAACTCCAGGCTGTTCCCGTTTAAATCTTATTAGGGATAACAGCAAGAGTATTCCCCCATCTATGCAGGTGTGGTGTCCGCGACTGCTCGTACCTCTCATCCCCTCGGGTACGTTATGCAGCGCACTTCGGATCTCCGTATCTTCGAAGGCACGTACTCTGCGACCTTGGCAACGCGCCAAACCAACATGTCCAGTACGTCAGGACTCGGGGGTATGCAAGCTCCCATGGAATCCGGAAATGACGGGCAAGGGGCGCTTGCCTAGGGTTTATTGCGTTAACTCCCATTCCAACTGGGATGCAAAACACGGCCGTGCTGGTAGCCGGCACTGGAATCAGGTCGTCTCTTGCCAGTGACCATGGAGCGCATGTAGACAGAGCCAAAGACGGGTCTGTAACACGAGTGGTGGCCCATTCTCCAATGCAAGCAATCCATTCCTGGTGGTTTTAATGCGACTCTCTCGTAACACCGATCACGTATGGTTTCATGCGGCCTTCGCCCTAGCCGAGCATGCCATCGTCGCCCAGGCCCTTATCCTTGCGCTCGTCTTGCAGCATCCGGATCAGTTTATTAATAGTGCCTCCATCCCGAAGCTTCTCGACCTCTTGAACTGCGGCCTCTTCGGCCATGCCATCGGCCATATACTCCTTGATCTTGTCCCAAATGACCTTTCTGCGGGAGTACCAGGTACGACCACGTGGCTCTGGTCGCCACCTCGACCCCCATGCGGCGTCCAGCTTCTCGATGGCCGGCTGGCCATCCATACCTTCGCGGTACTCTCGCCACACCTCCTCCACGGTGCCTACTGTCCTGTAGTCATAGTGCGGGGGGCCGGCGGCAGCTGGCGTCGACGCGGATACGGACGATCTGGCGACGATGTGTTGGCTCGGCGAGGCGGGCGGTACACGTGGAGCGGCGCGCGTTGGTGTCTGCGTGGGCGGTCGCGGCGGCGGAACAGCCGTCTGTTGCGGGGGTACTGGGGGCGGTACGATGGATCGCACGGGTTGGTGGTCTCTAATACTCAACGCCTACAACAGGAAAAGGCACAGTTAGCGGGTAAGGGACCAGACCAGTGCCGAGAAAACGGGCGGCGACACTGAGCAGGCATAACGAGGTAGGCAACGAACCGAGGCGGCGGCCTGGTGGGACGCGATGAGGCTGCCCCGGAGATCGTTCAGCTGCTGGCTGATGGTCTCATATTGGGCGTTGATCTGGACGACGAACTGCTGATGCTGGGTCTGGAGCTGGAGGATGGTGGCGATCAATTGCTCGGGGGTGCGGCCGTGCAGCTGGTCCTCGGTGATGAGGGGGGCCATGGCGCGGGGCAGCTCGATGCGACCGGGATCGGTCACGGCGGCACTGGTTGGGATCGGGAGGGATCGCGCGCTGTTGCCGGGACCGGTCGCCCGTCGTTTGGCCGGTGTGGCGCTGGCGCCGGCAATGCGCTGTAGATCGGCCGGTCGCTTGAGCGTAGCGGCCCCTGCAAGCGCTGCAGGGCCTGGCGCGGTAGCGGTGCTAGTGGGCGCGGGGGCCGCCGTGGTGTTGGTCGCGGCAACGGGGAGATTGGTGGTGGCGGGAATTGGAGCTGTGGACGAGCCGGTGGCGGTCGATGGAGACACGGTACGATTGGCCTGGCTGGCTGGCGAGGGCTGGGGGAACATCGCTTGCGGTCCTCTCACGCCGGGGCCTGCTGGGAGTGCCGACGCCGACGCCGACGCCGATGACGGCCGACTGCTGGCCAATGGCGCCCAGGTAAGCCGCCACCAGCGATATTTATACAGCGACGGCCCTATCAGCCCGTCACGGCGTCACGGCGTTACGACCTGCGTATTGCTCTCCAACCACGGCAGGGGAATAAACGCCTCCGCTCTTCCCACTGTGGTTGTAAGTACTTGGTTAGGCGTTAACCGGAACCCTGGCGCCTGCGGGGGGGGGTCGTGGGGGTCTGGTAGCAACAACTCTGAAAGTATCCGAGCAGCTATGTTTCCGGTAGCCTAGGGTCCTAACAGCTGGCGTTGGACCAGTCGACGACAAATGGGCCGAAAAGGGGGGAATAGAGTGGGAGGGGGGCTCCAACGTACTAAGTAATGAAAGCGAGCCACTCGACGCGGAAACAGTCTGAGAGAAATGATTTGATTTGGATACGTTGGTTCAACTCGTCTCCACGGGGCCGAAACCCGCGTCGGTACGTCCGCTCGCTCTCCCAAACAGGTACTTGTACAAGCGGCGGGTGGAGCCCACACGAGGGATGGATCAACTGACAACAGACAAGGACGGTTCGCGGCGAACCCGCAGTCTCGGGCGTGGGCCTAGCCTAGGCTTGAGAAGCTGGGGCAGATGGCGACGACTAGGCGAAACGGGTGCGTTTTCGGGTGTTATCTCGAAGGCGGGGCGGGTAGGACGTGAAAGTTTGGGACCAGGCAGGCAGAGGTAAGTATAAATGTAGGCTGACTGACACCTGTGATAGGAGGACACAAGCAGGCAGAGCAGTGGTAACGGCGAGGTGCCGCCGCACGTCACGCAGGTTGGGTGCTTGGAGGCGTGTGTGGAATGAGTGAGCGAACGATGCTGGGTTGGCAGGCTTCGGCCGCATGCAAGGTTGAGAAGGGACGGGACGGGACGAGGTGAGACGACAGGGGGCTGTAGGAATAACCTAGGAGGACCGGTAATAGTGCTGATAATAATGGGGGGGATAAATAACAAGAATACGAATAGGATAATAATAGTTAATCATAATAATCATAACAATAACAACCGCAACACTGACAACGCCAACCATCCAACCGGCAATGGTAACGACGATGGGTGGGAGCCGATGGGCACGAGGACACGACTCCAGACAAGGCACAAAAAGACCTCGAAAATGTCACCAGACAGGCACGGCTGGTCACTGGCAGTGAGTGGGCGTCAGCGAGCCCTACTGTGGAGGCCTAGATAGAGAGTGACAAGACGAGACGCTTGCTTGTCCGTGTGCACTCGGCGCGCGCGGTCGGTGGCGGCGGCGGCGGCGGAGGCGGAAGCAGCAGCAGTGGCGTCGGTAGGAAACCAGCTCCGACTAACACAGATGACCCAGACGCCTCGATTCGGGGGCTCCCGTGTCTCGACGTCTTCTCGTAACGAGCTACACGATGAAGAAGGCCGTCGACGCTGGGAAGACGGCGGGAGGTGTGTGGACGGAGTGCATGCCGGCAATCAAGACCAATGTGCAGGGGGCGGCGTTGTCATCGTGGTCGTCCTCAGTAGTTCCCGTGTAGTTCCAGGGTAGTTCCTGTCAGGTTCGTGTGCAGTCGAGTCGTCGTGTCCCGGGTTGCCCGTGTCTTGGACGGCACAGGTGAGATCTGCCGTGGTGAGGAAAAGGCTTCACGTAGAGGGAGGGAGGGAGCGTGTGTGTGTGTGTGCTGCAACAGACAGACAGACAGACAGACAGAGGGCTGCGTCGGCGGCGAGGTGGTCGGTTGGTCGGTCCTTTCGTCTTCCAGGTCTGACGGCTACGGCCTATGACGGGGATGCGCCAGGAAGACGTGTTGGTGACATGACACGGCAAGCATGGTCATGGTAGGACACAGGCTCACGCGCGTTGGTGGCGGGCTGGGCTGGTATTGTATCAGCATTGCAGCATCGTTACTAATGACACAAACCTAAGGGGACTGACTACCGGGGGACTAGGTAGGCGGTCGGCAGGTGGACGGGCGCAGGTAGACAGACAGGCAGGCGCATGTCATGTACACCAGGTACACACACACACGTATACACACACACACATACACACACACACATACACACACACACACATACACACACATACACAACACGACACGACACGACACACCCCCAGGCACGGGACGGGGCGGGCTCTGTTCTGCACTGCACTGCACTGCACTGCAGATGGGCAGCCCCGAGCAGAGACAATGGAACGGGGCAACCTGAGAAACACGACGCACGAAACAGGAAAAAAGGCGTGGGGATTAGACGGACATTAACTGCATGTTCGGGTGTCTGTCTCACACGGGCTACCGGTACTGGACGGCACTGGACGGCACTGGACGCAAGGTGGTAAGGTGGCATCCACCTGCCAGTGGCATGTAAGAGGTAGACTATGCTGCAGCAGCTACGCATGTACACATGTACGATGCAGAAAAACCCGGCTGGCGCTCTCTGCTTTGGGGGGCAACTGAGGCAGGAAGTCCCATTTGGCTTTCTGGCGACACCTGTCAGGCCGGGGGGTATCGCTGGCCAAGACCAAGACAATATGCCATATGGTACGCCCGTCCAACCATCACGTGAAGACCCCGTCTTATACCGTCTTATAAGCTTCTTATAAGCTAGATACGCTGCCTGTCGAGAGGACATCCACGCCCTTTATGACGCTTCCCTATTACACCTCCCACCAGCACATATCCAAGCCATGTAAGCAACCTACTACTTGGTGCAGGTAGGCGACCGGTGGACAGGAGGTACCTTGGGTACCTCCCTGCCTACTATCTACTAAGTACCTACCTACTTAGACCCAAGGTAGGTACCAAGTAGAAGGAGATAGGTACCTATTTGCATTAACCCAGAGCCCCACCGCCTCGACGTCACAGGGAACAGCGGGCCCTCCTCTCAGGGCGTACTTACAGTACCTAATCCTAGGTATCCTACCAGTACCCAGGTAACCCCGGAAGTTGCCCAAGGCTTGGGTGCTTGCTTGGGTACTTGCAGGCAGTACGGAGTAGGTACACATGCACGCAGACATGCCTTCTTTCGATGCTACCACCTGAGCAGTCAAGAGTTACCTTATTCATCTCCCGTCGAGTTGTTTGGTATCATATAGAGTACCCCGGGCCGCATTTGACAGCTGTCGGGGCGGCACATCTCGATCAGAATGAACCATCGACTGGGAACGAAGCTTGAACAGCTAACGGTACTTCTTCTACCTACCTAACGGATACCCAGGTCGGCAGTGCACACGCGTCTTGCATGGGCCCAAGTGATGGCTATGACCATGACCATGGCCATGACCATGGCCCTTCAGGGTCTCCCACAGACACATCATCATGTACAGACTGAATTCCTTGCAACGCAACACAACGCAACGCAGCACACCGCGAAGTACCGTATGACCTGGCTTACCGGATTGGCCCAAAATGAGCGGCCTTTCATTGGACGCTGACTTATTCCATCGTGCACCCTGGTAACCAACCCCCCTTACCAACCAACCCTGCTGCCTCTCTCTACCGGGTGCTCACAATGACTTGGATAGGCTCCGGGATGCACCACACCGGCCAAATAATCAAGCGGTCCTTACTTATAGTAGTAGCCATCTACGTATCATGGGCATCTGGCCTGCGTACTTGGTCAATGGTATATCATGCATGTAACAAGGGAAGAGCCGGCCAGCTTTCCTCGACTGCACTGCAGCACGCTTGTTGGGGAAGCGAATTGCTGCGAGCCTTGATTTGAAATTCCTCAACCCGCGCCACAGACGCGAAACATCCTAGCCGGAGCCGAGTCCGCACTTGTCCGCAGAGCCCATTCCTCTGCCTCTGCCTCTGCCTCTACCATGTAGGTACAAGTAAGTAGGTAGGTAGCTACGTTGATTAAGTCTTTGCCTAGGTACTACTAACCAACTATACTAGGTATGCAATGCATTGATTTGTATTCATCCACTGTTATAGGCTAGGTGGTATAGCCGATAGACCGATATACCGACCTTTGCGAAGTCCGTACACAGACGCGAATAGCGACTCGCCTTCGCCGCCAGCTTACTGTACCACGGTCCGCCGCCGAGGCCCACGGGCTCGTCGTTGTTCTGTTTTGCTGATATTGGATTCGCACTCTCGGATCGATGCTCACTCACGGGTCACCAGGTTGCCAAAATACGTATCCCCGGGCCAAGCGTTTCTCCAACAGGACACCTGTTTCTGCAAGACCACTTGCAAACTAATTGCTTACCGAAACCACCGCACCGACCATCTTGGCAGGTGCATGGTGGGACGTGGTGCGTCGTTTAGACAAGGTCTCTCTCAATGCATTGGCACTGGTAAATATAGAGGTTCCCGATCGCTCGGATAACCTTGTAGCCGCGCGCCACATCACCGTCGCCGTTACAGCGATGCCACTTCCCAGTCTTCAGGTCGCTGCTGGCTTAGGTACCTGGTACCTCCTCGATGCCTGGGTCACCCTGGGTACCGAAGGTAACCTTGTCCGAGGCAAACAAGGTCTACCCATCGCAAGTCCAGCGCAGAGTCTCTTCTGCTTGGTTTGTTTTATAATTTTTCCATGCAGCTACAGCACGTTCCTGCGTGCATAGTATGACCCTGCTTCTAATTACGATGACGTCGAGAAGCACAAACTAAGTATGTATATACGAGGCCCGCTCACCCCATGCCCATGGCAGTAAACAACAACGCCAGGCAGACTGCGAGTTACGGAGACCTTGGGTCATGCCTTTGCTAGACTAGACTAGGTATCTTAGATAGGTTGGCTTCCAGTCTCGGTTTACACACACCCCTGTTCATATATACCTACAGTACTTGCAAGTGCTCTCAGCCCACGTACATCCAGCAGCAGCAGCAGCAGAAAGCAGCCCAGCCATGCTACCCAAAACCGCGTCACAAGTCCCGGGTTGCCAATGGGACGCCATTCGCCAAGATTGACCCTTGATGCATCTCATCGGGCCCAACCCATGGTCGAGAAATCCGATTCGATCCCGCCTGCGTATTTGTTTACATTGAGCAAGGTAAAATTTAAAATCAGCCCAACCGTCCTGGCCAAACCTGGGTCGTGGGGGGCACCCGCACCACGATCAACACACGGCAATTTGGAAATTCTACCTATTAACGTCCCGCCCAATATGCCTCCTCTCCATCAGGTACCCCCAGTAGAAGGCGGCTTGATACCGAGACGGAGCCTCATAGGTTGCTTCTGCTCGGCTCGAAGCGCCAAACTCGGTACCGGGGCAAACAACACAGCTTCCTTGATCCAATCGGGCTACTGCCAGCCCAGACCTCCCACATACCTGCCTCATGAACAGCTACCCTGGCTAGTGGTGCCGATTCGTTACTATAATAGGTAGCGCATTATGACCCTCGCTGTGCGTCGTCGTCTCGATGGCCGAATCAGGAGAAGCGAGCCATGGTTAGCTGGCTGACTTCCTGCACCTCCGGAGAGCAGGCACCGTACCATGTAAGACGGAACAAACAAAGTAACTCTGGGGCACGGTGCGGCCTTCCCATGTAAAGATGCGTGCGTACCAGTTTTGCCCATCCTGATCGGCGATGGGAGTTTTTTACTTGAGCTATTCCCGCTTCTAGCCTGTGAGCCTGGTGTGAGCAGGATCTGATTTGGATGCTTACATGGCTCCAGATGCCCGTGATTCTTATCTCATACGAGCTGAACTGAACCGTGACAGTAATCGTTAACGAAAAGAATAGCTTATAAATAGGTTACCCTGATTCAGATTTCCGAGCGTTGCCGCTGAAGGAGAGCGATTTTATGAGCTTACTTACTATACATACATACAACATGTCACGGAACAGAACTGCAGCCCTCTACCATGGCATTACTGCTAAAAGTGGGAATGTAGTTGAGTCGAAAGCCTAACATTTAACCGATACTTGGATGTGTACTATAACACAAAATCCCTGGTGATGATAAGAAGAGGCTTTAATAGCCCTAGGAATAAATAAAAGTGAAACTGACAAACGTAATTTCGAGACAAAACCCCCCAAGAGACTAGATGGGGCGACAATACGTAACATTTTGACAGCCAAAGAAAGTCATATATTGGTAATCCAAACACGACAGACCAAGTCATTGGTCACGGGGAGTCAAAATACATTGGGCATGACGCGCCTCGTTTGGCCTGGATCACTCCAATGAACTCAAGGCAATGATTCGCGAGACCCCCATCAGACAGATGTGGTATAAACAAAAAGAGTACCTACCTGCAAGGTTGTAGGGTTTGATCAACGATGTCCACTCCTTAATACTCGGCATACCACCACTTTGATGAGAGTTGGGGGTAGGGGGAGAGAGGGGGAGCAATAACTGTATATTCAGTTTGGGTAAAATCCGTCCAATGAGCTGAGATAAGCGCCCCTGGAGCCAAGGAGTGAGCACAAGCAAATAATCCTCGACTGTTTCATTTCCGAGAAAGCAAGTTGTTGCTTTGATCTTCTCTTTTTTTTTCCCTATGCCAGCTATACTGCGGGGTTGCCGCGAGGGAAAGGAGAAAAGGGGAGAGAGAAGAGTTAAAAAAAAATCGAAAACACAATCACGGCATAGGGAATTTTGCTCCTAGGCAAGGAGTTGCGTGTCAGCGGCACCACGGTAAAAAATCCTCCCAGTACAGTCGTAGAAACAAACGCCTGTTACCAAAAACATGATGCCCAACCAGCACGGCTTTGGCCTATAACTATACAGTAACTGTAGACCAGTACGGCCATAGGCCGGTATCATAACTACAGCTCGACACTAATAGGCCAGTTCCGGCATCAGCTCTCGGGCTAGCACGCTGTGGTTGAGACAGGTCACCGGTTACTGCATGGCCATGCACCAACACGACTTTTGTACACATGATTCCACCCTCTAATCGTAGGCCCACCGTCAGTTGGAGAGGCGGAACAGTAACGGGTTATTATCCCTGCTAATAACAGCGCCTTGAGCATATGTTTATGTAGATGCTTCCTACATTTTCATTCTTCTCTATACCTACTCGTGTTTTTAGAAATACCGAAACGTCCATTTTTAGCTGCCGAAAGTTGTGTAATTTGTGTCTGTTATCAAGTCATATTATGTATGTATGTATGTATGTATGTATGTATGTATGTATGTATGTATGTATGTATGTATGGGCTCTTATTCCCTTCTCGACCTTCCCGATACGTCACGGGGATCGCGGACAGGACAGCAGATACCCGAGGCGCTAGGTAGTTACTTGAAAACAAAATTGGTTGCCACGTTTTGTTATTATGGAGCCGATCCCCTTTTTTCATCGACCTTGAAAGCAGTCTGTCCTTGGAGGCTTCCTGGAACCTAGATACGCTGCCACGTAAACCCCCATCATCCGAAAGGCCGAGGCCCCCACCTCCAGCAAACGAGTGCTACGTATAAGAATCGAAGCCCTCTCTGCGGATACATGTTGCTTTGGAGACACTACAGTACGATGGTGCTTAACTTAGTTAATAGGCACGGAAGTAGAGAGACAATGATACGGAGGTTTACGTTGCAAAAAGGGGGTCTCGTCTAGCTGGGGGTTTTTAACTGCGCTGCTTTTAACACCACACATGCAGTTAACGGCGCAGTTTTCTAAAGGGATACGATGCTTTCCTATTGATCAAGGGGCTCCCCAGGGAATTTCCCCATTCAGTTCTGGGAACACGCGGGGACGCCTGGGTGAAGCCCCCTCCAAGGGCAGCTGGCGTGGGTAGTTAGGCGTAGCTAAGCCAATGAGTATCACATAAAACGAGCGGCCAGCTTCTCCCTAAGAATCACATCTATTCGGATGTATCGCACGGCTGCTGCCACGAACAGACACCATGTAGGCAGTTCGCCCGCAGTGCCAAACACAGAGAAATATAAATAAATAAAACACCCAACCAAGGTATTCGAGATGGTAGCCTGACTACCACCACCCATGGGTATCAGCCGCATCAGTATGAGCTAAGTGACTAAATCGGTTACCTGCTCGAGGAAATGTCTTAATCGAGCCTCCCCTGGCCGCAGGGAAATGGTGGGCGGCCTTGGGCTCTGTCGGAGCCTGACAGTATGGTCCTACCTCTAGGTAGGATATCAAGGAGAACAAATGCCACCCCGACTGACCAACCCTACCCAAACCGCTTGACAATGCCTATTACCCAAACCCTATCTTTCTGCACCGGCTTAAAAACAGGTATGGTCAAACGCCATGCATGCTTCGTCTTATTATACGGGCGTGGGGTTTTACTCGATCCTCCATCACACACCTTCGCCTTCTCTTCTCTATCAGTAGATGCATAACATACTTCTATAGAGTCCATCTCTTCGCGAGACAGTGTTTATTTATCTACAAGATTCTGTAAGTGGCCTAATTAGGCATGTCTGCTTAGTCTATCTAGTCTAGCCCAACCCTACTCCAGGTTGACTTATTAACCCATATAGGATAAGCGCGGGCGATGGTGGTGTAGCGCTTACTAGTTATCTCCGGTCAAACTCCGGTACCATGGAGCAAAGCGACTCAGCAGGCGACATGACACGCCGTTGACCGGAGCTGACGATTTACTTTTTGTCAGAGGATTCGCCTCAGCCGCCCAACCGCCAGAACCCCCAACCCACGGCCGGACTCTGCTATTCGTCATTTCTCAGCCGTTTTGTTTTCTCTCGTCTCGTTGCATTGGCTGGATATACTCACTTAGATAGGTTAGACGGGAAGGGCACATTTATTTATTTCCATCCATCCATCCCATTTCCTCCTGCATCTCGGAGCCACATCGGGCGCCGAGAACACACGACTCGTGGGGCAGACCTCGGGCCAGTAACGAGTTGCCTGCCATGACGGCGACGGCAGTGGCAGCAGCGGCAGCAGCAGTGGCGGCGACCCCATCGTTTATACTGGGTCGGGCCAGGCGAATGGTGACGGGCCCTGGGAGATCAACGGCCGGCATCACGACGGCGTCCCTCGTGCAGCGGTCGCACACGACCCGGTGGTGTTTCGCGCATCATGGACCAGGTAAAACCGACCTCCGCTACCCCGTCTTCCTCTTGTTTTTGTCTTTTACCTTCCCGGCGAGTTGCATGAAATAGCCGTCTGTCCGGAACCCTATCCGGGACAGGTCTCTACCTACTCAAGTATAAGTACCTACCAATCCAAGCATCTATCTACAATGTACAACTGCAGCGCTCGTCAAGCCCGGTGCTGTATACCTCTCTCTCCTGTACCTCCGTCATGTATCCTTCGTTACTTACTTACCTGTCGTCCCACTCTATTGGCGTGATCTGTAACGGGGTCGCCCGACTTACAGGGACCTCTGCTCCATACCGCCTCCATACCGCCTCCATACCGCCTGCCCACAACTGCCCCTTCCGCCCTGCCGCCGGCCTCCTATAGGCTGCCCGGTGAGGGCCGGGACGTGTGGCCGGGGCACAGGGCACAGATGGTCTCGCGTGGCCCCAGATGGGCTCGCATCTCGCAGCCCACCATCTCGCAGCCCACCTTCAGGCGGTGGTGGTCCCTGCCTCTAAGCCTTTTTTTTTTCCATCCCACGCCGTGTGCCACCAGTCACCCACTCACTACGCAGGCTCGCTCGCCCGCTCTCGCTGAGGCATTACTTGGGTAGTGCCGACCCGGCAGAGAAAAAAAAAAACGGTCGAGAGGGTTGACACAAAAACCACACGATGCACTCCGCCCACATACCCGGGCTGCTGGCCTGTCCTCCTTAATATCCCTCCCTCACCTTAGCCTATCTCGTCGACTGCCCCTCACTTCCCTCACTTCCCTCGCTCCCCTCCGACCCCTCTCCCATGTCGTCGCGTCTCGTGTCTTTGTAGAACCACCTCGTGCTTCAACATCTCCATCTGCCTGCTATACCTAGAACGCTAGACCTTCCTTCGCTCGCTTCTCTTGTTTGTCGGGAACCCCGTCTGTGCTTGCTTGCTTGCCTGCCACTTACACTCACTGTTCGTTCCGTATTAACCCTCGCTGGTCCGCACAGCAGCCCTCGGCACGCCGTCGCCACTACGCCCGCCTCAATCTCGCGCCGTCGCACGTCGACACGTCCACAGCAGTAGCGCCCCGACCATGGCGAGACTCAACCTCACCAACATCAATCCCCACGTCATTGAGGCCAAGTATGCCGTGCGCGGCGAACTAGCCGTCAAGTCGGAGGAGTACCGCGCCAAGCTACGCAAGGGCGACACCGACCTACCCTTCTCCGAGGTCATCAGCGCCAACATCGGCAACCCCCAGCAGCTCGACCAGAAGCCCCTGACCTTCTTCCGCCAGGTCCTGAGCATCCTCGAGTACCCCCAGCTCCTCGACAACGAGCAGGTCCTGCTCAACAGCCTCGGCTACAAGCAGGATGTCCTGGACCGCGCCAGGTTCCTCTTGAAGAACATCGGCAGTGTCGGCGCCTACAGTGCAAGTGCCGGCGTCCCCGTCATCAAGGAGAGCATCGCCAAGTTCCTCGAGAGTACGTCCGTCCCTGCACCCTTCCCCTGCCACCACTTGCCGAGTATGCCCTGTATTAACCATGAACAGGACGAGACGGCTTCGCCGCTGACCCGGCCCACATCTACTTGTCCGCCGGCGCCTCGTCAGGTGTGAACACCCTACTTCACGTCCTCTGCGCCAAACCTACGTCGGGCATCCTCGTCCCTATTCCCCAATACCCTCTATACACCGCCTCGCTGTCCCTTCTCAACGCCAGGTGCGTTCCTTATTACCTCGACGAGGCTGCCCAGTGGGGCACGTCGCTGGAGACGATCAAGGCGGCCTACGACGCAGCCAAGAGCGACGGCACTGATGTTCGCGCCATCGTCATCATCAATCCCGGCAACCCGACCGGTGCCTCTCTTCCCGAGTCCGATATCCGATCCGTCTTGGAGTTCGCCGCCCGAGAGCATCTCGTTGTTCTCGCCGACGAGGTCTACCAGACAAACGTCTTTGTCGGTAAATTCCACAGCTTCCGACAGGTGCTGTTGACGATGCAGAAGGAGACCCCCGGCAAGTACGACGACGTCGAGCTGGCTTCCCTGCACTCCGTCTCCAAGGGCATGGTGGGTGAGTGCGGACACCGTGGCGGCTACTTCGATCTCATCGGCTTCCACAAGGACGTCGAGGAGCAGATCTACAAATTCGTGTCCATCATGCTCTGCGCGCCCGTTATCGGCCAGTGCCTCGTCGAACTGATGGTCAATCCGCCGCGGCCCGGCGAGCCGTCGCACCCGCTCTACCAGAAGGAGTACAACGGCATCTTGGAAGGCCTCAAGCAGCGCGCCACGGCGCTCTATGAGGCCTTCAAGGAGATGGAGGGCGTCGAGTGCGGCGAGCCCCAGGGCAGCATGTACCTGTTCCCCACCATCCGCGTCCCCGCCAAGGCCGCCGAGGCCGCGAGCGCCGAGGGCCGCACCCCCGACGAGTTCTACTGCATGCGCCTGCTCGAGGCGACGGGCGTCTGCGTCGTGCCCGGCAGCGGCTTCGGCCAGAAGGAGGGCACCCTGCACTTCCGCACCACCTTCCTCGCTCCCGGCACCGAATGGGTCAGCTCCGTCAAGAAGTTCCACCAGGAGTTCATGGATAAGTACCGCGGGCCCGAGGACCACCCGCCTAATTAAATCGCCGGGGGGATAGCGGACAATTGGGGCCAATGGCGTATTTCAGTTTTTTTTTTTTTCCGGCGATGGGACCTGGGGCAAGGGGCCTTTTCTCTCTCTCTTCTCTACTCCGTCTTGAGCCATTCGTTTATTCGTTTTTCTCTCTCTCTCTACGGGTGTTCCCAAAAGAGTTTTAAAAAGGAAAGTTTATTTAGTTCAGGATTATAAATAAAACATAAAGAAGAAGAAGAAACCGTTTCATGGTACGGTACGGTATGGATAAGAGCATGAGATAGATAGATATACCTCCTGCTGAAACACAGAAGAGTGGTTCACAAATGAGGTGAAAAAAAGAGTTTTTTTTTTTCAGCATTTCCACACACATTGCACTTTTTTAAGGTTAAGGTTTTTGATTTTCGATGTGCCGGTATACCTACTTAGTAGATAAGATGAGACGAGAAAGAAAGAAAGATTTGACCAGCAGACGGCTTTCTTTCCTTCCCTTCCCCTTCTACCTCTACTCTAGTAGTCGTCGTTTAGATCAGATCAATGGATACCACTCACTCACTCACTCACATCTGCTTTTCACGAATTACCTAGATGAGAGTGGGCCAAAATGCCTGATCAGTACGTGACATCATGACGGTTGCGTCCAGGGGGCTCCCATGGCTCTTGTATTGTATTCGCTAACAAATCTAATTTGGCCTTTCCTTTCGCGGGCCCTCCCTCTTTAAGGGACTCGGCGCGGATCCGTACCACGCAGTAGGTAGTAGGTATATGAGTATATAACCTAGTGGCTCTATACCGAGAGCCGACTGACAACGGAGAGAGGGAGAGAAAGAGAGAGAGAGAAATGTTTTATAATATGCCTGCTCATTTTATCTATCTTATCTATGCCCTCTCGCTGCCCCGCAGCCGCACGGCCTGGCCGTACTTCTGCAGCTTCGTGATCAGCTGGTCGCCCTGCTTCACGACGTCCTGGTACTGCTTGTTCTTGTCGTCGGGCCGGTTGGTCTCGATGACGCCCTTGCCCGTCACGCGGTCGATGGTGCAGGGAATGCGGCCGCCCGCGATGAACCTGGCCAGATCGCTACACGGAGCGTGGGTGTGGTTAGTTACAACACGCGCCGGAATTCCATTGAGTTATTTGTTGCGTGGAAAGGGAGAAAGGGGGAGGGAGAGGAAGGGGAGGGTGCGAAAACCTACCGGTCTAAGAAGTCCACCGTGACGCCAAAGTCGTTAGCCATGCTCTCCAGACCCACGACGCGGTAGCTTTGCAGGAGCTGCTGGTACGCGCGCAGCCGCATCTCGCGTATGAACCACCCCCTGTGCTCGAAGAGGTAGCGGTCCTGGGTCAGGAACTTCTCCTCGACCAGGGCCAGGGCCTGGAAGAAGAGCTTGTAGTGGCCGTTGTACAGGCTGTTGACGAGCTGGGCGAGGGACGAGAAGTCGATGGCCATCTCCGTCTCGGGCTGGTCGACGCCCGTGCCTAGGGTGGTCAGGTTGACGGCCGTCATCGCCTTGGCCGGGACGTTGGGGGCCGTGGTGTCCTTGGTGTCGCGCATCTCGGCGTCCTCGGCGCCCGGCCCGGCGGAGATGGCGCCCGACAGGGCCAGCATCTTGTCGTCGCCGTCGGCGCCGAGGATGGCCTTGATCTCGGGGGCGTCGACGACCTTGCTCTTGAAGTCGACCCGCTTCAGGGACACGGAGCCGGCGAGGACCGAGTAGACGACGAGGTTGGAGTAGGTGCACAGCTCGTAGCTCGTGAAGGTCGAGAGCGAGTCGAGGAGGAGGGGCGCGGCGAGGTTGTAGGATCGGACGGTGAGGAGGTGGAGGCCCTCATAGGCCTTGAGGCGGTTGCGACGGTCCCAGTCGCCGCCGCTCTCGACCAGCGTCTTCGCTTTGGCGACATACTTCTTGACTAGAGTGCGATCGCCGTAGAAGAGACCCATGCGAATAACGGCAAGCACGATGTCGATCTTGGTGCCCAGAATGCTGTTCTTCTCTAAGACGTCCTCGTAGGCCGCTATCGCCTTGTCCTGTACTCATGGTAAGTAGGAGGGCGCAACATCGGGCGAAGTGCAGGAGAGCGTACCTTGTCACCAATCTTGGCAAAGAACTCGGCGCGCTTCCCCCTCGCAGCCATGATCTCGGTGTCGCCGGCCTTCTCGACGGCCTCGTCCTCCTCCTTCTGGATCTCCTCTAGCTGCTTGTCGTTGTCGGCCTTGAGTTGTTGGTAGATCTGCTCATCCCAGGGCAGGTTCGCGCCCGACGTGGGGCCGGCGCTCGCCATCATGCCGGCGGCGCTCGGTTTCCGGCTGGGCGGCTTCTGCTGGGCGGCGGTGCCGGCGGCCGATGTGGTCTCGCCGGTGGCATTCAGGATGCCGTCGACAGGGTGGGCCAGATACTTGTACAGAGGGGCCATCTTGTGCTCGGCGATGGCGTCCTGTAAGCTCTTGACGGCGGCTTGCTGTGCGGGGCGGGCGGCGTAGGGATTTGTGAGGGTGAAGACATGCTGTGACAGGGGTAGCAGCGGCCACTTCGCGTACTGCGGATCGGAGCCCATTCTGAAGACGGGGAGGGCGTATGACGAGGGGTGATGTGATGGAGGCGGGTGGTGATGGATGAGCAGCGGACTGTGAGAACGGGCTCCGTTTGAAGGCGGCTTTGCGGCGTCAATTCAGGCCAGACGCGTTCGTTGTGTGTTGGCAGAGAGAGAAGACTAAAAGGAAGGAGGGTGTTCGGTGGTTCGGTTCGAGGCTGTTGACCAGATGTCCAGGTCCAGATGTTGTAGTCGAGAGATGATCAGATCTATCTAACTAGCTGATCTACTCGGTACCTAGCTGCTGCTGTTGCTTGCAGGCGTCAATGGCAGACGTAAGTGGTGCTTTCCTGAGCTTGGACTGCCTAAGCGCAGGGCCGGAGCCAATGGCAGGCGGGCAGCGCAGTGAGAGCTCTGGCTTAGAGTGGGGACGCCCAATGAGCCTCAAATACCGCCCCGGTAGGTATCTCTGGGCTCTAACTAGGTGCATGGGTACTTCTTGCCACGGGCCAGTCGTCTACGGAGTACTTGGTAGGTACATGCTGTAAGTCCTATCTACATCACGCCAAGGTCCCTACAGTATCTGCTGGAATCGTCTGTTCCTACCGCGACTTCAATTCATCAACAACACCATCTCGCAGCCAGCCAAAAGATACCCATTTCAATCAATCGCCTCAGCGTTCCAGGGGAACAGCAATACAGTCTAGTAAACGACTCAACCGCACTCTTAACAGTCTCCCAGGCGGCAGAAGAAGACACACAGAAAGCGAAGAAGAAGAGAAATACAAACCACCCCGAACTGCCTCTCAACATGGCAGGTGACGAGGATACAGAAGACCTCCCCCAGCCTTTTGATGCGAAGAGGCTAGAGCCGGCGAAGCGCCGCAAGTCTAGCCAGTCGCCGCTAGGAGAATCGAACGGCGCCGGTCGTCGCGAAACCAACCGCGAGCGCCAAGGTCTCCCGGCCATCGACGAACTCCCCCAGCCCTTTGACGCGAAGAAGCTCGAGCCTGCTAAGAAGCGCCAGCGCTCTACGTCGCCCTCGGACCAGCCGCGTAAGCTGAAGCGCCCGGGCCAGCGAGCCCGCATATCGAGCAACGAAGCCGCCGCCATCCGCCAGCGCCACGAGCAGCGCGAACGGGAGGCCCAGCAAGCCGCCCTGGTCCTCGAGCAGAGGGGCATCAACGACATTGTGCGCCAGCACTACAATGCCGTGCCCGAGCGCGGTCGCGACTGGCGCAAGACGGGGAGCCGCATCAAGGGCCTGCGCGTCTTCAACAATTGGGTCAAGAGCACCCTCATCCAGAAGTTCTCGCCCGACGAGGACCACACCCCCGGCGCCCAGCAGCAAGGCCGCGACATGGCCGGCACTCACGACCAAGAGCTCATCGTTCTCGATATCGGTTGTGGCAAGGGCGGTGATCTGGGCAAATGGCAACAGGCCCCGCAGAGAGTACAGCTGTACGTCGGGTTGGATCCCGCCGACGTCTCCATCGACCAGGCGAAGGACCGCTATCGCAGCATGGGCACGCAAGGTGGCCGGGGCGGCCGCGGTGGGAGGGGCGGTCATCGCGGCGGCCGCCAACAACACCTGTTTGACGCTCGCTTTTTCGTCAAGGACTGCTACGGGGAATCACTTGGTGACGTCGACATTGTACGCCAAGTCGGCTTTGATCCGTCGCCCATGGGCCGCAGCGGCTTCGACATCGTCAGCATGATGTTCTGCATGCACTATGCCTTTGAGACCGAGGCCAAGGCTCGGATGATGCTGCAGAACGTGTCCAGCGCCCTCAAAAAGGGCGGTCGCTTCATCGGGTGTATACCCAACTCAGATATCATCAGCTCAGCAGTCGTCAAATTCAACAAACGTATGGCAGAAAAAGAACCGGCTACCGCAGAGACGAGCGAACAAGAAAAACAGGGCGAACAAGGCGAGAACCCTTCGGAAAGCAAGGAGGGCAAGGAGGACAAGGGGGACAAGGAGGACAAGAAGGAAGACGAAGAAAAGGAAGAGGGAGAGGCCGAGGAGACGGCAGAATGGGGCAACGAATTATATCGAGTAAGGTTCCCCGGCAAGACGCCCGAAGACGGCATCTTCCGCCCACCATTCGGCTGGAAATACAACTTCTTCCTCGACGAGGCGGTCGAGGAGGTCCCCGAATACGTCGTACCCTGGGAAGCATTCCGCGCCATTGCCGAGGACTACAACCTAGAGCTGCAATCCCATCAGCGATTCAAGGACATCTGGGAGGCGGAAAGGGACGACCACGTCCTAGGTCCGCTCAGCGAACGTATGGGCGTTCGCGGCAGGGGCAGGGGCCCGCTCCTGGTCTCGCCCGAGGAGATGGAAGTGGCCAACTTTTACGTGGCGTTCTGCTTCTATAAAGTTTAGTTACCGTTTACCTATATACTATCGGCGCCGATCAATGTACGAGCAGCCAGCGGGCAGGTGCAGATCTGAAGTCCACATATATCTCACCACCCGTCGTGGACATGAATTACGAGATCCGTGAGTTTGTTTCCCTTACACGCTATTCAGACTTAAGTCATAAGCATGGGTACTTGGGAAGGGATAATAAAGAATGGTACACTTGGAAACTACCCCTATTTTCTCAATGGCCAATTCTCCTCGAAGCTGTCTAATCCCTAGGCTAGGTGATGCCGAAGCTGACGATTAGTTAGGTAGTAGGTCTCCGCATGCATCAACGGTACGAAAGACAACGGCATTAGATCCATTCACTACGATCCATTGCGTAAAGCAGGATGGTCTTCCCATGCTAGTAGTACCACGACACTTTTCCTCACCCGGTGGTAGTAGGGCCTTGACGAGCACACAACAGGGTTGGAGTGGGGATTTCAACAGCATGTTTCTTTCTAATTGCTTGATTCAAACGCACATCGAATTACACGCCAAAAGAACGGGGTAGCCGAAAGCACAAGTATTGGGCTCAAATTCGGTGTCTGATTTTAGTTAGATATCCGCCTGTTAGTGGTTTTGCTAGATTCATAGATTGCAGCCTTTCGGTCCATCGAGCGTTATAGTAAACATGAGCGAACACTCTCTTGATGCCATCAATTTAAATCCTCGGTCTACTTTTTTCACATCATATCTAAGTTATCTCGGCTTTCTCTGCGTTTCTCTCGATGCCCATGCTACTGCTCCTCTCGGAGATGGCTTGCAGCAAGCTATCAGGTAAGCAGTTGAACCGCGCTGAGCGTATATATGATCCCGAGGGACAAATTCAACCAAGTCATCGAAAAAGAAATTCATGGTAGGGAAGCGCTAGACGCACATTGTAGAAACATGGCTCGTTTTAAAGGCTTATCGTACGTGCCCTTTTACATCGCGGTGACGAGACATGTTTAATCGGTTATTGCAACTAAAAGGTAACAAAACTGGACTCCCGGACCCGAACCGAACAAAAGATCTTTCGGTAAGAAAACCCTTACGGCCCGGACGCGCTGACCAATTGCGCCACTGGATCATCGAACCCTCTTCATCTGATATTCCGACTGTTTGAGGTAATGAGAATAGTCCACGGCTTGTTTGGGTAACGTTACTTTCACACCACGCCCTTCATTCTAGCCCGAGAAGATTGAAAATATATCCACATATGAAAGGTAGATTTGTTTTTTCGGATCAAGCAGATTTCCCATAACCTCATAATGCCTCCAATTGTGGAAATCTCCTGAACAGTACCTTGTTCGGGGTAATAGCCTGTTTCAGTCGGGAGGCTTGGCTTACAGCACTCTTCTCGTGAGGGCCTTACGTGAGCGTGGCGAGCATCGCTCTCATCAACTTGGGAGGCGGGCCTGGTTGTACAGAAAAGACGTCATGTTAGCCAAAGAAAATATACCCGTCACGCGCAACCTTTGCGGCCGAGAGAGAGCCCGCGAAGAAGGGGTAAGGAAGGAAGGAGTAAGTAGTAGTGGCGCCCACCTTCACTT
Source organism: Xylaria palmicola (assembly GCA_022385595.1). Lineage (NCBI taxonomy): Eukaryota > Fungi > Ascomycota > Sordariomycetes > Xylariales > Xylariaceae > Xylaria > Xylaria palmicola. The sequence continues at coordinate 113,752 of MU281423.1, forward strand.
GCGATGATGCTTGGGCACGCTGATGGACATCCTACCTTTCTTGTCCTTCTCGATGCGCACCCCGCGCCTCGGCTCCTCGATCCGCTCGATCTCCTCCTCGTACAGCACGAGCTCGCCCGTCGGCAGCCGCTCCGCCCGCACGAGGTCGCGGTCCCGGCTGTGGCTGTGGTGGTGGGTATGCCCTGCGTGGTAGTGGTGGTGGTGCTGCAGCTCGCCGCGCCGGTCTCCCACCAACGCCAGCGGCCCGACCAGCGCGCCATCGCTGACGCCGACCATCTCGCGCGGGCCCCCGGCCTCGATCACCACGGGGGTCCGCGACGTCGCGTAGCTGGTCGTCGACGGCCCCGTCGTCGTCGTGTAGCCCGTCGAGCTGCGCGACGGCGAGATCTCGCGCACCACCATCTCCTTGACCACCTCGACCGGGCCCGGCGGCGGTCGGACGAGCACCGGCGGCGGCGGCGGCGGCGGGATGGTGAAGACCTCCTCCCTGCGCTCCTCGACCACGGCGCCGGGCACGGAACGCGCGGCGGTCAGCTCGGCGTCCACCTTCTTGTACTCGTCGCTGAGCCGCAGCAGGTCGTCGATGTTCCGCTGGCCCAGCGCCTTCTGGATGATGACGGTGGTCCCCTGCGTTCTTTTTGTCAGTTACGTACGTACGTACAGTAGCAGCGCGCAAACCGAGTTGCTAGAGCCGTGTGGCGGCTTTTTTGGGGGGTTTTTTTTGGCACAAAATGAAACTTGAAACATGGGGACATGACATACTTCTATCACGTAGGGATACTGGAGCTCCACGATGGCCCGTATGGAGACGAGGCGCGCCGGGATCCTGGTCTTGCCCTTCTTGGGGTACTCGCTCTTGGCAGTGACGGCGGTGACGGCAGTGCCGCCCGCGTCGCTGCTGGACGAGGTCGAAGACGACGAGCGCGAGCTGCCGCGGCGCGAGCGGCCGCGGTGCCGCGTGGCCCGGCTGGAGCGCGACGCGCTCCGGTCCCGATGCTTCCTGGTCCGCACGACCTCGCGCTCCACGACGTGCTGCTGCTCGGGCAGGAGGGGGTAGGCGTGGAAGTCGTCGTCGCCGTACCGCTGCGGGTCCGCGACCCGGATCTCGTCGTACTCGTTCTCGGCGTGCATCCGCGGCGGCGGCAGGGCGCGGGAGCGCGGGAGCGGGATCGGCTTGTACGGCTCCGGGCGGTAGTCCCCGCGGCGCGCGGGCGGGCCGTACTCGTCGCGGTCGCGGTCGTGGTCGCGGTCGTAGAGCCGCTGCGCCGGCCCGCGGTCGAAGGTGTCGAGGGACGACTGGCGCCGCAGGAGGCCCGCCGGCCGGCGCACTGGCGAGTGGTCCGCGTACTCGCTATCCCGCTCCTTGTGCAGGTAGAGGCTGCGCTCCAGCTCGGGGGGCGGCGAGGGGCGCCGTCGGGGCGGCGTGTCCTCGTAGTACCTCCTCTCGCGGACGCGCTCGCCTTCCCAGGGCCGCGAGGCGCGGCGCTCTACGAACCGCTCGTCGACGACGGGGGGCTCAGGGGCGCGCTCGCGGGGGGGCGCCCGGGTGTAGTAGCGATCGCGCTCCTCGAAGCGATCCCTCTCGTAGGCCAAGCGCTCGTGGTTCCACCGCTCGCCGTAGGCCAGGTCGTCATCGTCCGATCGCCGATGGGCCATTTCCGACCGATTCTGAGCAACGGTATTGATCTACACGAAGCAATGCAGCTACTAGGTATGTATATATGAGTAAGGAGGACGAGATAGGACGCAGTAGACGGTACCACAGGCAGTGGAGTTGAAATTAGGTTTGTATGAAACGGGAGGACGACAGATCGGGATCAAGATAGTTTGCTGGACGGCTCTGCGTAGATGGAACAGGTATCCCAGGCCAGGCCCAACTTCCAAGCAAGGAGGAGTACGACATGGACAGGTGATGACGACAGCGGGGGGGCAGCCGGCGGTCCAAATACAGATTGTCGAGACCGGTCATGGGCCTGGCTTGCGGGGCGGCATAACTTAACCCAACCAGGATGCCGAACCAAGGCCCTCCTTGGCTCCTCTTGGAGATGCTGGTGTGTGGACTGGGGGGGACCCTGCTCGATGTTGCGTGTGTGGTGGCTTGAAGTCGTCGTCTTGGTCCCCCGGCGAGACGCCAACGCGGTTTGACCCGCCCATGGCATCAGAATGACCATCAATTGGGCAGATGACCCGGGCTCTGCTTGGTGGCCCCTTGAATCCGTGATCCTAATGTTCGGTCGACACTTGAGCACGAGGGCCAGCGGAGGTAGCGCTTGAGAAATACCAGTCAGTGCTCGCCTTTACTCTCTTACTCTGCTTTCTTTTTTCTCGTTTCTCATTTTCCTCTTCTTTTCTCTCCTCTTTGCTGTTCATTGGACGGTTTCCGTGCAGGGATGACAGCTCCCTGCCGTGCATGGCCCATTGCCGTCTGGCTTCCGGAGCCCTGACCGAGCGTAGCTATCGCGACATACAGTAGATAGTACATCGGGGTGTTCCGGTTGCACAGCACGGTTGGGCCCTGGCGCCGTGCTACCATCCAATGTTATCGAAGAGAGAGAGGGCGACTCTGCTATTGAACGGCGCCAGCGACAGCCCGTCTGCAATACCACCATTATTCGACTGCGATCCCCACAGGTTAGGGAGCTCCCGTGTCTAGTCGTCGACGGACTGTTGAGCCAATCAGAAATGGATGTCAGTTGGAGAATGTTCAATGATCCCCTATCTTTCAGAGGCACCGTGCGTTCGAGGTCTACATCCGTCGCCTGATAGATAGATAGATAGGTAACTGCTGCATTGGGTTGGGTTAGCCGTCACCCATATGTTTACTATCCATTCTATCCCGTGGTGATACAACACATATACTTAAACCAAAGAAGAGGGTCTTCCCGGGGAGCTACCTTGCTAGGGCTCGTACCAGGTCGGTGGTATCCATGACTGATGGCAGGGGGAGCAGCTTCAGGCAGCCTTTAGGTTTTGGAGGGGGAAAGGCAGTAGAACAAACTCCGCATCGAGATTTGCAATGAACTGCAACGTTCTTCTCATAAAGAACATTCGTTGACCACTGGTTAAGTGGTAAGCGCTTTGGGCTGATTGGGCTGGGAGCCATGCGAACTACATAGTAGACACCCAATAATGCACTGCCCAATACGACAGAAAGTATGCTAGCTGGTCTACGCGGGATTAGTGGCCCTCCACGGACGGTCTATAGGTATGAAGTGTGGAATCGATAACTCATACATAGTATCTAGTCTAACTAGATAGTCCAGCATGTTTCCCAGGCAAATACGGCAAGGTGTTTATTCTAACTAGCCACCCTAGGTTAGTACTATAGCTGCAACTCCCTGTGGCTAGACACACCCCTGTCCTCGTTAAAAGCGGGATGACGTCGACGTCAGACAAGATACGACCCTGCCAATGCTAGCACTATGAATTAGACAGACCCCTGCTTCGGTATTGGTCTCGGTATGGTACCGGATACACACATACGTACGTCCATGTGTATTTACCTAGTAAACATGCTACATAACAACTTGGCTGGTCATGCGGTCGATCAGGGGGGCTTAAGCCATGTAAGCTTCCCTATACCAAACCCCAGCTCGGATAGATGGTCTCCTGAATCATACATGCGTATCCGTCCCTACCCGAGGCTCCGGTCATTTCCTGACTAGAAGAATAAATACCGAATGAGATGTTCTAATGAGGCATAGTAGGCGCTCTCTCTTGTCCATGTGCCGTGTGCACTTCGCCCAGCCGAGGAACGACTTCACTGCTAAGATGAGACCCATGATGGCGCGGCTTGTGTCCGTTCGGTCAACACCGTGTATATACCACATGTACTCCGAGCCGATATTCCACCACTAGCAGCAAGCCGCGTGTTTGCTCGCCTATCGCCGGATGGCCTGAAGTCAGTCCAATGCCAGGTCGCCAACTCCCGCCATATGTGTGGCGTAATGTAGAAAGTATCCAAGTGCCAACAAGCGCACCAACTACAAACGAGCAGCGGCACAACAAGCCCAGCCTAGCCCAGGGCCGAGGCCGATTTGTCTTCCTGTGACCACGCCCGATGTACCCTTTGCAGAAAAAACATAACGTCTGATACGTGAAACTCTGGCAGAGTCGACGAGGAGGCATAAGGTATAAAGGTAGTATCTAGGTCGCCGCCAGTCGGAGATTGTAGAACTTTATACTGTTCATTTGCCTGCGTAGGACGTATTGAGGCGTGGTTCACAATAAGGGCACACCGTTTGTAGTAATAATTCAAAGCCTAAACGTGATTTAGAGTTCGGCGTGGGTGCTAAGCGCTTGCCAGCCCGGGGGTATATCTCCTCAAATTTCAGCAACCGATGAATCGGTCCAGTGGTGGTGGATGAGTAAGGCTCCAAATCCCCATTTTAAAATACGGCGTCTTTTGCGCAAGCTGCATTGCAGAACCAATAGTAACTCCGCTGCTGAAAGCCGCTGAATTACTGGATAGGACATGCCGCGTGTGTCTACGAATGAAGCTATGTTCCTCGGGGCCATTGCAACGGTGCTGTGTATTTTATCTTGATAACGGCACGCCCTGGAATTGTGGTGATAGGGGCTACAATAGATGTTGTCACGGAAAAAACGACGCCGTTAATACCGTGTTGGTACTAACGACTATACGCGACACACCCCCCAGATTAGCAAGTGGGCTCAGGCTTGCTGATCTGTTACTCCGCGTACTCCTGAACGTCTGCTTGCAACTAAGGCACACGGGCACACAGTTACTTTTACGCTAGGTAAGGTCCCTTGTTAAACGTGTCGCACTGTCACAGTCTCTGTGCTGCCGGCAAGTCACACACCCTATTCAGACTGGGAATCAAACCTGCGCCGAACCGTTCCTTGTACCTTTTTGCGTAGTAAGCAAGTGGGTAGGCGTTGCGTTTTGTAGCACGTTATACCGTTGAGCTAGCCAGCTAAGAACTACCGGGCTCATAACTGTCACGGAAAAAACGACGCCGTTAATACCGTGTTGGTACTAACGACTATACGCGACAGATGTTTACAAGCATGTCGACATAATCCCCATTTTTCGGTTTAAATCGGTTGGGTGATACTTGACTAGGTGGGGTAGTTGTATGAAAATCGTGCTCAATAGAAGAGGTGTATCGTGCGTGGTGGCAGTGGGCTCTTGTTTCTTGTTTGAGGTATTCTATAACATCGAGGCTCCGGTAACTCTGGTTCTTGAGGTCTCTATTAGTCTACCCACAAGGGCGAATGTTCGTTGGATATACAGTGACTACTGAGGCGTGAAACTGGGCAATATATGCATGTGGTCTACAATGTGATGACCAGTAAACCTGACCACAGCCGAACAATATATGCATTCTTGTAACCAGAGCTGTATTTCCATTTTAACATGACAGAGAGACGTTTTTGTAAGAATTTCTTTTGCCTTGTTGATTTTCTATGTCATACTATGGATGAACAGGATGAGCTTTTCCCGGTATCAATTGAAACGTTAGCCAATGAATTAGAAAGTCTTTATCCCTGTAAATGTCACAGTTCTCACTGCTGGTGGTTCCAGTATTGACTTATTATTATTGCACAAGGTCTAAGTTCTCTCTGTGCCGGCAGGGTTTGCACTGTCGGCTTATGTACCCGCTGTCACGTGCCGTGATCTCTAGCGTCTCTATAGCTAGTCTATAGTTCCGTGACAGTAAAGAACTCGCAACATATCGAGACTGTACCGGAAACACCCTTCTACACATGGTTACAGGCAGGGGGATAGGAAAATCGATTAAATTTCTATTATGGAATACAACCCGGGGAGCCCTCGTGGACACGAAGAAAACACACGGTGATGCCCATCTCCATATATTGTGTCAGAACTATCAAGGGCTCCCGCTTCAGGATGGTGGTAAGCATAAAGCCAAGAGAATTCTAGGACCTCTGCTCAACAATGGCGCCAACATCAATGTCATTGATGGAAACGGGTTGACGCCAATACATGAGTCCTTTTAACGAGAGTCGTTTTTTACAGTTTAGGAGACATTGGGCAGCAAAACAAACAGTTGATGTGAACAGACCTACAACCTCCCAAAGAGCCACGCCACTTCACATGGCAACCGACAGGAACTTTCTTAGCATCGTAAGATCTCTCCTTCGCCGGAAAGCAGACTGCAAGTTGGTCAAACATAGTGGCCAATCAATACTACAGTGGGCTTTGGGCTCTGCAATGTCTTTGGAACCCCAAGAAGAAGACGGGGGCACAGACTTGATGACACGTTATCGACGCCGACAACATGAACGACACAGAGAACATAGATATGACAATAAAAGAACTCCTGGAAGGCCAGCGTAAATGGCATAACCTATTGCAAGTGGCGTATGGCGAATCGGATATATGCATGGTTAGACTTGCCTACCGAAGACTGTACCCCACGGTCCCAAGGAAATGGCTTGGGTTACACCAGATATGGATAGTTATAGGAGAGGACAGATTCAATGGCCTAAAGATGTGTAGCGAGTCAGCAATCTACCGGGAGGAGAGTCAGGCGTTATAACTCGTTAAATGTCCTCGAACTTTCGACTTTCTTGGGCATCCCGCGTTTGGTACCCTGACTTTTACGTAGCAAGCGCTGGACACAAGGAGAAAAGAAGAGCGCAATATAACTTATTGATCATGATACCGGTTTTTGGAGTTATAAAAGCAGCTTGGAAAATAATACTTCGATTTGGCACGAGCCTTTTGTGAATTATAACGGGACAGGTCGCAAGAGATAGGGCTATCCCGATGAGCGCGCCATTGAGAATCTTTCAACCCATTTTTAACAAGCTGTCGATGACACTTTTTAGCGGCGGAACCCAACTCAGCTTTTGTTATTATTGTCACGTAGTGCTTACACGGTAAAAGCAAGCTTTAAAATTATAATCAGTATTATATTTAAATTAACCCAAAAAAAAGCTTATTTTAACAAAATAAAAATATAATATATTAACGCTTTTTAGTTACTTTAAATAACTAAAACGTAAATAGTTAATATATATAATTGTATTAATTATAACGTAAAAAGCTTTAAATAATAAAACGTTATATAAATATTATAAGTTATACAATTAAAAAGCCGTAAATAATAAAATGCAACGCTCGTATATATATATTTATATATAATTTAACTATAAATTATTTTTATTTATTTATATTATTGTAAATATATATAATAAATAATACTAATTTTATAAATTTATAATTATTTAATATTATTATAAAGTTATATTTTATATAATAATTAGTATTTAATTTAAAGTTATTTACAAATTAATAATGCTTTTAAATTAATAATACACTTTTTAATATTTTTATACTTTTTATATTTATTTATATATTTATTAATAATTATAATATAATTTATAAATTTAATATTACTAGTTTATAAGTAGTTATTTAAACTAAAAACTAAAACTTATATTTTTTTTTATATGCTTTTTAAAGTTTATAATGTTTTTATTAATACTTTTATTTAATACTTTAATAATATATAACTATAATATATTATAAATTAATAATATTAAAATTTTATAATATTTAAAAAAAAAAAAATTATATAATATATAATTAAATTAAATTTAAAAGTATTTTTACTTTAGTTTTAATATATTTATTATAATTACTACTTATAAAGTGTATTATACGGCTATATAATATGTATTATAAAAAGTACCCGTTTTGTATATAAATCGTACCTTTTTTACTTTTATTTCAAACTTTAGTCGTATTTTTCTTTTATTATAAATATATTAGAATTACTATTGTATTTAACTTGTTATACTTTTTATTGTAATAATTTTAAAGCTTTTCTTTTTAAATTACTTATAACTTTATAATAGCATTTCGTATTAAAGCAAATATTTAACAACTATATATTTTATTAATAAACTTTAATTAAAGTTTATCCAAAATATTAAAAACTTAATTTGGATAATAATTTGACTTAAACTTTTAAAATACTACTTTTATACCGTTATTACTTATACTTTTAAACATTAGCAACTTTTAGTTCTTTATTATAGCAAATTTAAATAATTAGTATAATATTACAGTTTTAAAAGCTTAAATTTTTAAAAAACTTTTAAATGCTTATTATCAAAGCATTATTTAAAACATTATAAAAACGAGTACTTTTTACAGTACAATTGAACTACTATTAAAAAAAAAAACGCTTTAAAAAAAAAAAAGAAAAAAAAAGGAAAAAGAAAATAAGAATTTTAAAAACCCTTAAAATCAATAACTAAGATTTTCCGGTTAGTAAAACCACTTTTTTTTACTTTTTAATAATAGTAGCTTTTTATTTAATACTTTATTAAATAATAAAAACAAGTATTATATACGTAAAAAACATTATTAAAAGTACTACAAATTATAATTAAATAGTAATACTATAAATTTTAATTAATTTTTTTAGTTTAATTACTTTTTTTATTTATAAAGTTTATTTATAATAAGTAAACTAAATAAGTAAAAAAATTAAAGCTAATATTTAAAACTAATTTATAAAAGTTTTATTATAATAATATTAAAATTTTAATAATTAATATTAAAATAAACTAAGTATATAAAAATACTTATTAAATAAAAATTATAAGCAAAACTTTTTAAAAAAAAAACAATTTATAAATAATTAAAATACTTTTATAAAGTAAATATAAATACTTATTTACTAATTAAAGTATTTTAAAGCTAATATTAATAAGTAATTTAAATATACTAAGTAGCTATTTTAATAATATTTTAAATAATTTAACTACTATTTTTTTTAAATTAAAAACCAAAATATATAGAAATTTAAAAAAGAAAAAACTATGTTATATTACTAAAAGCTAAGCAAATCACTATAAAAAAAGCTTTTTAACTTTTGTAACTTATTATTAAATAAACGAAGTAATATAGTAAATACAGTAATTAAACGTTAAAAATTTATAAACTACTTTTTATTTTAAGTTTTTTAATTTTAAACCAATTTAGCTTTAATAATAAAAACTTTTTTGAATTTACTTTAACTTGTTAACGAATTTAAACCAATATAAAAACAACTTTAAAATACGTACTAAAAAAATTACAACTTTTTTTTTACTTAACTAAATAAAAACTTTAACACTTTACTTTATTATAAGCATTAAAAACCTTTACTTTTTAAAAGTAAAGCTTTAATTTATAGTACTTTAATTTATAATAATAGGTTTTTATTTAAAAATACTAATACGAGTTATTAAATTAAACTCGTATTTTAATTTAAAATAGAAAGCACTTGTATAAAAAACAAAAGTAAACCGATTTCAATTAGTTTATTAAAAGTTTTTAAGTGTTTTTATTATAATAAACTAGAACACTTTTGTAATTAATGCTTTTAATTAAACCGACGGCTTTAATTACAAAGTTTTAAAAAAATTTAAAAAACTAAGATTAATTAAAAAAAGTACTAGTATTACTTTTTTTTTAATAAAAAAACGGATAAAATAGCTTTATTTTACTACGTAAATAACAGCTAAAAAAACTAACTATAAATTTAGTTTTAAAGTTTATTAAAACTAAGTTTAATAATAACTTTTTTATTTTTACTTTACTTTGTTTTTACATTTTATATATTATTTATTTTCTAAGTTTTAAAAAACTTTTATTAGTTATTTATACTAATTTGGATTTTTATACTAAATATAATTATATAAACTATATTTTTGCTTTATAGTATAAATTAAAAAAAGTACTTTTTAAACTATATTTTTTTAAGTTTATAGTTATTAATAAAATAGTTATTTATAACTGTTATTAAATTAATTATAAATTAATTAATAATTATAAAATTATTTAAAAATTTTGTTACGTTTGTATTATAATTACTAAAAATAATAATTTTAAAAGTAGCTTTATATTATTATTATAAATTACTTTAAAAAACTTTAAAATTATTTTAAATTTAATATATAATTGCTGGTTTTTCGAATATAACGACTTTATTATAAGATGTACTAAGTATTATATAGTAAGTTTTATATCGTAAGCGTTGTTCGATTAAAAGTAAGCCTAAAAATGAAAGCTACGCGTAGTAAAACTAAACACAAATTGTTAAGCTGTAAATAACTTACTAATTTAATTTTAAAAACTAAGTAAATACTTAGATTAATAAGTAAAATAGTAAATATTTAAACATAAAAACTTATTTTTTAATATATAGTTATTCCTTTTTTTATTATTATAGTAGTAATTACTTAATTACTTTAGGTTTTTTTTAGTAATTGCGCTTACTTTAATCACCCCGATTACTTTTAGTGATCCTTAGTAATCGCGCTTACCCCGATCACCTTAATTACTTTTAGTAATCCACTTTTGTTTAATAATCCTGTTATATAATCTTAATTTCCTAGTAATTTTGGTTTATTTTTAAAATATCCTTTTTTTTTACTAGTTATATATTTTAAATGTATAACGTAGCTATATTATTAGTTTGTAATACTATACTTTTTTTTTTTAAGTTTATTATTTTTAATAAATATTTGCTAAATAGGTTTTCTTTTTCCTTTTTTTTATTATTTTTTTTGTAGTTTTTATTATAATGTTTTTTAATTATTATTGTATAACGCATTATAATATTGCTTTTAAACGTTTTTATTTATTTTTATACGTTATTAAATTTAGTATTTCTAATAACCCTTATTTTTATTATACTTTATTTAGCTTTTCTTATATTTAAGTTTTTAAACTTAATTATTATAGTATTTATATTAAATATAATTAGTTTTATAAAATATTATTTTTAATATTTAGTTTTATTTATATTATAAATAAATATTATAAATTAAAAGTTAAATATTAATAAGCTTATATAAAGTTATATACTTTTTATATTTTTTTAAAAAAAACTTTAATAAAACTAAATTACTTTAAAAAATAAAATAAACTATTAAAAAAATATAGTATTAAGTTTTTTTATTATAGTTTTTAATTACTAAAAGAAATAAAAACAGCGAATTAAAAGGAAAAACGTTAATATGCTTTAATATAAGTACTTAAGTTTTTAACTAATTTTATTTAAAGTTTTTTAAGTTTTCCTTTATTTTAAAAAGTTAACCCTGCTTTTTTAGCTTTAATTAATTAAAATACTATAAGTAAAATAAATTTACAGCTTTAATAACATTTTATAAATATTTTTTAAGTTTTTATATATTTTTTATATATAAATATTTTTTTTATTTAATTAAATATTTAATAGTATTTTTATTTTAATATAAGTTTAATACTTTTTTAATAATATATTTATTTTAATTTATTTTTATTTTAAGTTTTATTTTAAATATTATATTATTTAATATTAGTTTTAATAATAATATATAAAAAATTAAATATATTTTTATTTTTTTAAGTAATAATAATTAATAATTAGTTTATAATATAACTTTTTTAATTTTAAATAATTTAATTTATTTAAAATTAAGTTTATTATTTAGTTTTTTTATTTTAATATTTTGTTTTAAAAAATAAACTTTATTCTTTTTTTTTATAGTTAGTTTTAATAACTTACTTTAATTATAATACTTTTTTATTTTATTTTAAATAAATTTTAAATTATTATATAATTATTTTTATAATTTTAATAGTTTTTTAATTTAAATATTTATATATAATATAATAATTTTATAAATTTTTATTTATAAACTATTTAAATTAAAACTATAATTTGCTTTAAATAATAATATTTTTATAAATTTATTTATTTAACTATTATAAATATATTTTATTATTAATAATAATTTAATTTAATTATTTTATTATTTATTAAAATAATATTAAAAGTATTACTTAAGTATTTAATTTAATTTTTTAGTTTATTTATTTATTTATAAATAATAAATAATAAATATTTTATATTATATTTTTAATATTTTTATTAATAATTATTAAAATTTAAAAGTTATTATATTTTTTTAATATATAATAATTTTTTTTAAAATTTTATATTTATTAAAAATATATTTTATAATAATATATATAAGTTTTTTTATAATTATAAAAATAATATTATATTTTACTTTTATTATTAATTTTATTAATTTAAGTAGTTTAATTATAAAATTAAATATAATAATTTTTTAAGCTTATTTTAATAGTTTAATTAGCTATAATAACTTATATAGTTTATATTTAAGTATTTTTAACTTTTTATATATATTATATAATTTTAAAACTTTTTTTATTATTTTTTTAATATTTAATTAGTAATATTCTGTATTTTTAATATATTTTATTATTTTAAATACTTTTTAATATTCTAATAATAGGTTTTTATATACTTTTTATATAATGTTTTTTTATAATTTTATTAATATATATATATTTTTTTTTATAAATTAAAATATTATTTATATAGTTTTAATTTTTAAAACTATAGTTTTTTTTTA